>CM053258.1:1629689-1672189 GCA_028583405.1 Pogonophryne albipinna
TCAGATCAGCTGCATCCCCCCCTCACACACACACACGCACGCACACACACACACACACACTCCTCCCTCTGAACAATAGCTAACAGAACACACTGATGTTCTGCAGGATTTCAGACGTGTGCTTTCAGCCGCAGCAGATGCAAAAAGATGTTCCCCAATTTCCACCAGAACAACCCCCAAAATAAATTATGTTTAAAATGAATACATTAATTCAGAGTAAAACATTTGATTGATGTCCTTCATGGAAACATGTCTGCCAGTTAAATGAGCATTTAAAAATATGTTAGTAATTACTGTTTAAAAACAACATTAACATTTAAATAAAGTGTGTCTTTATGTGCATTATTTTATTCAATGTTTGTATTATTTTATTACTTTATTTGATGAAATAAATAGAGGTCTGTCATGAAACCCAATTACCCCTCGGGAGAAATACTTCACTGTTCTGTACTTCGGGAAAAAACTGATTCACATCTTCACAGGAAGTATATATCAAACTAAACCTGTGTATGTGTGTGAGAGAGATAGAGAGTGTGTGTGTGTGTGTGTGTGTGTGTGTGTGTGTGTGTGTGTGTGTGTGTGTGTGTGTGTGTGTGTGTGTGTGTGTGTGTGTGTGTGTGTGTGTGTGTGTGTGTGTGTGTGTGTGTGTGTGTGTGTGTGTGTGTGTGTGTGGGACCTGTGTGTGTGGGACTGTGTGTGTGGGAGTGCGTGGGTGGGAGTGCGTGGGTGTGTGTGGGAGTGCGTGTGTGTGTGTTCAAACCCCACTACTTGTGTCACTCACTCTTAACCTCCTGATGACTGCAGCTAATGAAAAGCCTGCAGAGAGGACGGCGTTTTTTTCAGAAGTATGTGTGGGAGGGGGTTAGTTCGCTCCCTATTCTTGTCCATGTACGGGGTGGGGACCGGTTGCCAGGGTTGACCGTGACCCCCGAGATCTGTGAAATAAATCTGAACCGAGCAACACCTGAGCCGCCGAGCTGACGTGCAGGGTGACGTATTTCTGCGTTGGACCCTGAAGGCATCATCTCCCTGGTTCAATGGGATTTCTCCATGTGAGTTTTGGATTATTGCATACAATAATCTCTCTGGTTGGTCTCCTACAGATACTACTTTTTTAGTGCTATTTGATTTCTATTTGAGGTGTTTTACATTTTGGATTGTTCCATTTATAGTCTTTTAATTTCTCTAATGTACAATGCCTTGTCTTTTTATGCTGCTGCAAAGCAAACATTCCCCAGTTAGCTGTTAGCTGTTAGCTGTTAGCCGTTAGCTGTTAGCACACAGATCTCACAGATCCTCATATCGGTTCAGAAACTGGACAAATATCAGTGTTTAAAAATATACAAACCAAATACTGTCTATGGCAAATATAGTCACTGCTTCTTTATGTTTGTATGACGTTATGTGAGAGTGTCGGAGCAGCTAACGGTAGCTTAGCTTAGCCTGATCGATCCAATCTACGTTCAGAAAATAGACATTTTAAAAGTGTCTCGCCTGCAGCCTTGTAAGCACACTTGTCAAAGCATGAATTCCCCAAATCATCACTGTGAGGTAAGGAGAAAATAAAGGATAAAGTATATTGCCAACACTGTATTTGGTCCCTTTACAGAAGTGCAGACCTGTCTTAAGGAGATTTAAACCACAACATTCATATTGAGAGTTGAATACTTCGATAAAAGTGTTAAGGAGAGTTTAAAACGTCGTGATTTACTGAACACGTTCCTCATGTTGAGCTCCAGCTCGTTTCATTTCACTCTTCAGGGTGAATTCATTACCAGTTTAGCTGCTATAGCAACGAAAGTCCCTTCACAGGATTGCACATTTTCCACAATTGACATTATCACAACATTTTATCACAATTAAATAAAAAGCCCTAAAAAATAAGAACAGGAAAATTGACACCCACTCAGAACAAAATGATTGCTGGCGTTCAACTGAAACACATCAGGGGTCAAAGAGCCTGCGGTAAATAACAACAGAGGAACTTTGAATAGCTGCATGCCTGCATCGTGTAGCGTCTGTTCATGGATTTAAAACAAAAGACATCTGCAGGAATGGAGCCTTTTTACATAAAGGATCCTCTGATCGACGGGTATCGATCCCAGAGAGACAGCATCTGTTTCAGAGAGAGACTGAAGGACCGACCTTGTGAGCGTTTGTTATATTTGAACTAACATATCCAAGGCTCAAATATTAAAACCTCCTCTGCTGTAGTGTCCTTGAGCAAAACGCTCCATACCCATGCCCGCTGACCCCTCTGCAGAGTCCCATCTGTGAGAGTGTACAAGCTTTTTTGATCGAGAAACATGTTTATTTTGTTATAAACACAAAACAATTAAGGTGTCAGAGGTCAAATAACTATATGCATGTAAAATACACAATAATTATGTTTTTTAGCTGAATTTAAATGCATTTTTAACCAGGCATATATTGAAAAAATGTGGTAGTATTTACTTTTTTTACTTCTGTTTGTACGCAAATTGCTTTGGTCTCTTTTAAATCATTAGATTTTTCAGATATATTTTTTTATTTAAATGGTCCAGACAGATAATTGAGAGACTCGTCGGAAAGTAAACACAGGTCAAATAACGATATGCATGTCAAATACACATGAATTGTGTTATTTAACTGAATTTAAATGCATTTTAACCGGGCATGCATTGAAGACGTGTTAATAAATGTAATCATAGTAACTTTTTTTTCAATTTTTACGACATTGCTTTAGTCTCTTTCAAATAATTAGATTTGTCTCTATTCTTTTTACTTAAAGAGCCTGTGACAGCATCCCAACAACTGTTGTGCAATGAAATATTGGGCTACTAGTCATCTCGAACCGTCAGTTTAAAAAAGAAGATGCGATACCGTTCCGATAAATATCAATAATTTCGAACATCGCGGGGAAATTCCTTCGAGTCATTTTGAAGTTTTGGGGGAAGCCGGAAGTGACGTCAATGCGGGAACGCTTCACTGTGCGGCGAGAGAGCGAAACACGGACAAAGTGTGTTGTCATGCGTAGAAATGGTGAATTACTGAGTTTAGGCACGTTAATAACGTTTTAATGAAGTTGACTACAGTATATTCATATTTGTCAGTGCTTTCATGTCAATTCGGCGAACATAAACATAAATGATCGTGGTGAAGATGATGATTAAATTAGGATTACAAATCGGTAGTGAGAGCTGCTGAATTTCCTCCCGTAGGATGTGATATAAAAACAAATCGATTATTTTTGTAGTTGTAAACTCAAGTGGATTAAACTACATTTATTAGTGCTTTCATGTCAATTCGGCGAACATATGATACATTAAATGATCGTGAGATGATGATTAAAAATCGTTTGTTTGAGCCGGTCTGCATTTCCTGATGAGAAAACAAACCGATGCTTTTTGTAGTTGTAGTACACCAACATGGATTAAACGTGTGTTTTTTTTTACCACAATGTTGGGGAAATTAATGGATAAAATGCACGGATTATTATTATTATTATTCCCACTCCGATCGGGACACTAGGTCCACCGTTTCCCCGCAGCGAGGCTCCCCCCGTTGACAGTTTACGTGGGCTGGGTGCAGTGGCGGACTGGCCATCGGGACGAATCCCGATGGGCCGGTACCGAAGTGGGCCGGTCGGATAAGTCACTAGTACATCCCCATAGGCGGCGCGTGAGGCTCAGGTTTGGGAAGGCTAAATAACTTTTTTACCTGACGCTGCCCGCCTCCGGCGTCTATAGAAAAGAGATCAACTCAGTGTGCGGAGTTTAAATCTCTCAAGTTATATTACAGGATAAAGGAAATACAGTTTAAACTGCCGTATGCAGAGAAGACGCCGACGTGTCGCACTTATCATTCATATTACATCATCAATCAGATCATCGATCATATATATATCATATATTTCCTTATCTGAGTCAGCTTCTCCAGCCGTATCTGGCCGTGCAACACTTACAGTGTCACATACTGTATGCAGAAGTATTATTTTAAGCAACACATTATGTTGACGAAACACTCAAGTCAAATGTAATTAAAGTCAGATCCACTCGTGTCTTAGACGTGAACGCGCTCTCAGCTGGTGAGAGAAACCCTGGCTTGATTTACCGAGTTAATAACCAGCGTCGTAGGACCGCTTAGCGAGATCTCGTTTGTTAGTTTGTTGTTAGTTTTTTTGTTACTCAAACATATCCAGGGTATGTTGAACTGGCTTCGTAGTACAGGGCACAGGTGGCTAGCAGCGCTAATGTCAAAGACACAGACATTATACATTATATTTGTATTTTACCAGGATGCAGTGACACAAATATTTGGGAAGGCTTAGCCTTCCCCAGCCTACAGCACCCGCCGCCCCCGACATCCCCCACTCCCCCCGTTGACAATTTACTAGCGGTACCGAAGTGGGCCGGTCGAGAGTCCCGGGATGATTTTTAGTCCCAGTCCACCACTGGCTACATGACCGTATGATCGCCCATATTGACGCACCTAATTCCTAAACTTCTAACAGATACAACATAAACCGATCCTTCAGCCTCATATGAGCTCTCAGACACGTTCAAAATTAAACTGTCATCGCTGTCTGAGCTTGCTGCTGTGTGCGCCATCGTGCGTTTACATGCAGATGCTGGGATCCTGAACGGTGCAGCTGGAGCGCTGTGCCCGCAATGACGTCACCCATAATTTGGCGGGACTTGAAGAATCCCCGAGAAGATCCAGAAAATGGTCAACATTGAAGGGCAGATTAATGGTTATCAAAGTACAAATATCCAAAATCAGTTCAGTAACGGTTTTCAAGGGGACAATATTTACTCAAATTGATGGGTTTGGATGATGGGGGAAACTCGTGTCACAGGCTCTTTAAAGGTCACCTATCGTGCTGTGTGTAGGCAATAGCAGAGGTCTCAGATATATACAAATATATAAAAAACATGTCTATGAAGTGTTTTGATCAAAATACCAAACAGATCATTCTAGCCACGCCTCATATCCCTCTATTTCACTTCCTGTTTCTAAAGTGCTGATTTGGGTATAAAGCTTTAAAGAGGAGGGGTCTGAGCTCATGCGGGACCCGGCAGCTACTGTCTAAACTAAATGCTGCCGTGATGAAACGCCATATCATGGATTATCAAGGATTCTCTCTGAAACAGTTTGGAGCTCAAAGGCTTTCTCTCTTGCCGGTTATACCACAAGGTGAGTTCCTTTTTACTTCCTGCTTCTTCACACACATGCTCTCCAGTACAGGTTAGCTCTGAGTGTTAGCGATGCTAATGTAAACACCGACCATATTACGTCCAAAACAGTCGGGCATTGTTTCTGATAGCAACGTTTCTGATTGGCCCGTGGGTCCACATTTCAGATATGACGTCATATCGGACGCAAATCTGGATCAGCTCCGTTGTTCCCCGTTTTTAGAGATTTGGGTACGGAGGAAAAGAGAGAGGGTTTTATTCTCTGACGCTGCGTGAGTTCCCCGACGCACCGGGGACACACATTGATGTATAAGAGACATCAGAAAGTGCATTTTGCATGATAGGAGACCTTTAAATGGAGCTAACAGATAATAAAGAAACTCATCAGAAAGTAAACACATGTGTAAATAACTATCAGAGGCAGCCCTTAACATTACAGCGTATTTAATTCACTCATTTTGGAGATGAGAGTTGGGGTCTACAGTTAAAATGAGATAACAATACACATTATTTGATGCTAACAGACCTAGTCTTGTGTCCTGTGTTTCATATTAGAGCTCGTTTTGTGGCCAAAAGTAGGCGGGGCCCTGGCTGTCAGGCTCATTAAACGATAATGATGTTATGGCTGAAGCGTTAGCAAGCAGCTGCCGTCTTCCACATTATTTACCAATGTACTTAAGCACAATTTTGAGGGACTTGCACTTAGGTATTTCCCCTTTTTGGCATGGCTGGTTTATTTATAAAGCACCTTTCAACACACGGCAATTCAAAGTGCTTTACAAACAAAAGGAATTAAGGATTAGTGCAGCAGAAACACATTAAAAGGACATTTAAATACAGTTTTAGAGAATAGAGGAATAGAGAATTGCTGCGTTATACTACTAACCGTACGCCAATACGTTTTGGAAGCAAATCTTTATTTACATTGTTTGAAAACGTATGATATCAATGTTTAAATGAAGAGTACAGGTGAAATCTCACTGCTGTCTAACTCCTACGTAATCGTCTCCTTCAGTTTAAATACTCCTCTGTGTTTACCAGCTTTTGTCCGTCTGCTGATTTATGAAGTTAAATTGTTCCTTGAGAGCTGTAGACTCAATCAAACAAGTAAATGTGACGTCAAACCCAAGCTGAAAGAGGCTAAGAAGCTCGGGTAATGGTTATTAATCTTAGCCATCGTGTCACTTCGGTCATTATATTCAATTTTAAAGGCAAAACATTGGTGAGAAAATAAAGAGAGTATGATTTTTCATGCCCGAAAAGTCAAGTCACTACTCGTTATATACTCTAATATCACACATTATCATCAAGAGGCTTAAAATCCTTAGATCCCCCCAAACATATTCAAAAAGTGGCACCTACACACACAGATGTTGTGTGTTCACAATAACAGAAATAGTAAAGTTACAGTATAGAAAATGCTAAATTGGAAGTCAGACGTTTGAATTGTGTTTCCCCCGACACGCCATGACAGACTTCAGTAATTGAAACATTACGGCACCCTATAGTGCTGTAGCTGCAGGGCTCAGTGTGTGTGTGTGTGTGTGTGTGTGTGTGTGTGTGTGTGTGTGTGTGTGTGTGTGTGTGTGTGTGTGTGTGTGTGTGTGAGACCTGAATCAATAAGGGTCAGGGTGAAAGGGTCGTCTGAAGTCTCTGTAAACTGACAGTGGTTTTAAAGGGCAGCTGAGGCCCTTTTTACTGCCGGATTAACCCCCTCCTGCCCAACAACTTGTTTCATTTCCTAATGGAGCTGCAGGCGAGGGGATTACTGCGATGGCAGGCCGTGACGAGAAGTGTCTTCACCTCAGAAGAGGATGTAAGGACGCCCAGAATCTTCTTGCTTTCTGACAGGTCATTATCTATCCACCATGTTCTCTCCTGCAGGCTGCCTCCATTCCCCATTAACCTTGAGTCAGCCTCTTTTAAATAAAACGGACCTCGAATGTGAAGATGAAAACTCCACCTGAGGGCTTTTGGTACAACTAGTTCCTGAGCAGTGTCCTTCACATCCAAGAGGGAGTTTACACAGTCACAAGATGGAGGAATACCGGTTCTTCTAGGTAATCATACATCCTGTCATGAACTAAATACTGACTTTTTCACAAAATCACAAATTCTGTATTTTTTTCAAAATCCTGATTTTTTTCTCAAAATCCTGACTTTTTCTCAAAATCCTGACTTTTCCTCAAAATCCTGACTTTTTCCTCAAAATCCTGACTTTTTCTCAAAATTCTGACATTTTCTAAAGATCAAAAAATTCTGTATTTTTCTCAAATCACAAAATCGTGACTTTTCCTCAAAATCCTGACTTTTTCTAAAATCTAAAAATTCTGTATTTTTCTCAAAATCCTGTATTTTTCTCAAATACTGACTTTTTCTCAAAATACTGACTTTTTCTCAAAATCCTGATTTTTTTTTCAAAATCTCAAAATCCTATTTTTTTCAAAAAATGCTCACTTTTTCATAAATCTTAAAATTCGGACTTCTTTTTGACGGATTAAACTAAATTATCATTGCTTTTAGAAAACTCTCACTCGTCCCCGGCTTGAGCTTCAATCTCAGGATCCATGTATCTGTGATGCTCTCCAGAATGGAAGGAGTCATCACATACAGAGACTAGTTCCTGAGCAGTGTCCTTCACATGCTGATATCCAAGAGAGGGAGTTACACAGTCACAAGATGGAGGAATAGAAAGCAGTATTCAATGTTTACTTCAGATTAAGCTCCACGTCAGAAATGAGCATGCTTGATGTCTCTCTCCATAGAGGCTGAATCATCATGTTAATCACATAGCTATCATCTGCCTCAAACAGTCCTGATGCTCTTCTAGGTAATCACACATCCTGTCATGTTCACAGCTACAGTTGATACCTTTGTTAGCATGCTACTCTCATGTTGGAAGAGTACACGGAGTAATTTCCCAACAGTTTGCTCGAGGAAATCGTCCTCCCGCTCCGAGACGTGTCCTTGAGTTGAAGAAATAAGACATTGGTGATGGGTAAAGTACCGGGTGACTCCATGTTTGCTTAATTACCCGCTCACCTTCGCGTAGCGTTGGAAAAAGCCCGCGGTCATGTCGACCCTCAGAGAGGTAATTGGCCGGTAAATATGGAGCGGCTCGCAGGGGGCTTCCTGCCTCATCAATACATCTGAATGTCAGGAGGAAATATATACGTAGTGATTAAATTAAGAGTTGATATATGTCGTTCCCGGGGTGTGCGAGACAGGCAGAGATGTGACTTAGCCTGTGCTTAGCATACAGACTGGATTCTTGGGGGAACATGGATATGAAATGTAACTTTAATGTGGTTTTCTAGATGTATTTGCAAAGATGAATACGGTTTTAAGTGGCGTTCATTTGGAGCGTTGTCGTGGCTGTTATTGGCGTGAAACTTGGTTAAACATCCGTAGGAAAGGGCTATAAATGCTCATAAAATATCTTGTTCTTTAATAAAAGTTGAAGGTATTTACATTGTTGGAAAAAGTATGATATCAATGTATAAATGAAGAGTACAGGTTAAACAACCCAGTAGTATTCGTAGTAATCTCACTGCTGTTAATCGTCTCCTTGAAATGCTCCTCGTGTTTACCAGCTTTTGTCCGTCTGCTGTTTCTCTCCAGTCGCTTTTTACAGATTTATGAAGTGAAATTGACTTCTTCTGCAAATAGAAACAAGGTTGATGAGAGCTGTAAGACTCAACCAAGCAAGTAATGTGACGTCAAACCAAAACAACGAGCTGAAAGAAAAAAGCTCGGGAACTCCGATTCCAAACGTGTGTTTTGATAAAGAAGCATCATTTGGTTTTGTGCATTGCTAAGGCTGACGAAAGATATTGGTTGTTTTGAATTACGTGATAATAAATCTATCTTATCTAATCTTTAAACCTGTTTTACTCCCTCGTACTTTCCCCGTCTCCTGGATCCAGAAAAGATAAACGGAGGATCTTGAAGTTCGGACTATCCGTTTCGTCCCAGATGGCGCGGCGCTGAGATTCGCCCTAATCTAATTTCCATATCCATTAACCAAATAAGTGAGCGGATTAAATTCTCATCTGCATCTAGGGTTTAGGGAAATGAAGACGGAGCTGTAACAGAGATGAGGTCTGATTGCTGCTAAATGTGATTAATATTCAGACTCGGTGAAAACTAAGTATCTACAAAGTGCTTTATTTACCATATTGGTGGAAAACAAGGTAAATCTATCTCAAGAACATTGGGATGCTAATGAGAAATTAAGATGGTTTTAGTAATGACAGACCAATTGAAGGTGATAGCATGGCTAACATTTGTTTTAATTACGGTGTAAATGAGAACACATGCGTCACTTCTGGGCGAAAGGACGGCCCAGAGAAAACCTTCGCTGTCATTTCAATGGCAGTAAATACAGATTGTTACATTTTCGGCAATCACATCAAAAAATTAAGAAAACAGCGCTTTTTTTAATCTGCAAGAAGCCCAATTATCAGTCATGGTTTGTACGGAGTGATGACATGATACCATTGATGATTGCCCTACAGCTGATATGTTTACTAAGCCTGCACAACGGGCAAAAGTGAGACATTTGTAAAAATATCAGTTTGGAATGTAAATAACCCCCGAAGGTTTAAAAGCACTGTGTTATTGTGCAAGTGTACAAGGTGTTGAATAGGTGTTACGTTTGTGTACAGTATAAGAGTAAGTGGGGGTGTTGAGATATAAGATATGAATCTGTTTATTTTGTACTCTTATACTAAAGTCATTTCCTGTATTGTCGTGATAACTGGACGTGCGCAATAACCGTTTCACTTCCAGTTGAAGCAACGCCGACAGTGTGTGTGTATTTCTACCCTAAAACGGTAACGTCAACACAAACTATTAAAGAATGTTACTGGACATCGATGATCTGCGTAGATTTCTGGTTTCTCTCTAGGTCGTCCTCAGACGAGCCCTCCATCGTTGCTTCCAGTCGTCCCGGTTCTCCATACATCTGGCCAGTTCATTGGTACTTTGTGCTCCTACGTCATTCTTGAGTACGTCCACGTATGTTTGTGCGGGACGTCCTCGTGACCGATGCCCGTGTGTTGGTTCCCACAGCACCAATTTGCCGGCTGGCAGCTCTTGATGCCTTTGGCAATGTCCTGCTAGTCTCATTCTCCTGGCTGCAATGTTCTCACTCACCCTTGGTATTCCCTCGTACAGGATGTTGTTGGTTACATGTACACTCTTGCTGATGTTAAGTACTGCTCGCAACATTCTGGTGAAGCATCCGTCTAGAGACTTTTGCAGGGTTGGCTTCAGGGTCCAGCATTCACTGCCATAGAGGAGAACAGACTCTACCGTTGCATAGAAGAAGCTGAGTTTGATTTGACGGGGGAGGTTGGAGTTCCATACACTGGTCATGCCGTTCAGGGCCCTCCATGCAAGTGCCTTCCTCACCTTAAGATCTTGCTCGGTTGAGTTGACCCATGAGCCCAGGTACTTGAAGTCCTTGACTTCTTTAAGCACAGTGCCTTCTGTTGTTGTTGTGGTTTAATTTAAATAAATATGTGGCAGGCAGCAGCTTACACTGAAACTGAGATTTCTGAGTTTCTTTTATTGTCCTTGTTCTCTGTAGAGTGTTATACAATTAAGGTTTTTACTCAGTCCGGGCATAAGAGGCGTGTCCTCACACACCACCACGAGGTACCGACAAACTTCCTTCTTCCTATACTCCCTCATTCATCAGTTTTACACATATTTTAACTTTACCCTGTTAGTTTATCCCTTTAGACTTTAAACACAGACCTTAATGAACACACCTCTGAAACCTTGGGGTTCAATACCCGTAAAGCACTGCTGCCGTATTTAAGATCAACCGATCGTGGAGACCTCCAATATGACATAGAATTCAGCAACAGAGTTACCGAGGTGCGACTTACCCGTTGTTCTCTCTGGCGTTCTGCAAGACTCCGTCAGGGATCGATCCTCAGCCAAGGAACAGGACACTGGAATCAAAACTGGACTCA
The DNA here is from genome assembly GCA_028583405.1 of Pogonophryne albipinna. NCBI lineage: Eukaryota > Metazoa > Chordata > Actinopteri > Perciformes > Artedidraconidae > Pogonophryne > Pogonophryne albipinna. The sequence continues at coordinate 1,640,848 of CM053258.1, forward strand.
GGACTCAGGTCGTTTTATTAACGTTTCACAAGTTATAACACCACACATCAGATACATATCATATCTGAGATTTAGGTTTGCCTCACTATGAGTTAGTGTAAGGTCGTCTTCCGTTGCCTGCGAAAGCTGGAGAGTTCAAGTTCGAACTGGGTTCAAAGAGGAACTGCTCTCCGATGTTCTTCAGTCTTCTTTTTTCCTCTTCTTTCCCCGCGGCTTGTCACATGGTCTGACACGTGGTTTGTCACATCCTGTGCGTGCAAGCTGGTGCGTTAAAGGTGTCCTTCTTCGTTGCTTTGGTTAACTATTCACTTCCCGCAAGGAAACACATAACAGATGTTCTCCTCGAAAGGGGAAGTGCATAGAAAGTTTGTCTCATCGAAAGGGGAAGTGCGTACTTTCCAACACAGGTCTTTATGAGTACCCATGTCAGGATTTCTGTTATCCTGTTTATATTGCTAAAGCATTAAACTATACGATACATGGCTATGGCATTCAGAGTTTTAACACCGTTTTTAACATATTTAAGCTTTATATAATAAAATACATGGTTCCATTTTATTCAACAAGAGGAAGTAAAGAAACCGTAACTCTGGATGTATTTGTTGTTTGAGGTACAATATATGAGCTCAGACACTGTTATGTTCCGCTTTTGCATTGTTTTCCCCCTGAAGGGGCGGGGCCGTACTTTTTGCCAGGAAGTGACGTATTTGTCACTCTCATCTATGCTAGGAACATAGACAACTACTTTTTGATTTGCGTAAACATGTAAGCGTGTTTACATGTTTCAATGCAGTGCAGTAGCTCTTACTGTAGAATCATCACAGGGACTCTGCGAGGTATGATTTGGATGAAAATGACGCTGAAATTGTTACCTGCCTCCGGTGAGGACACTGGGGCCGTTTCTCAATGTCGAGTACCTGCTGCAGAGCCACTATTTCAAGTATACTACGTAGTGCTGCGTACCGGTACGCCGAACCGGTACTGGACTTGTAAAAAGTTTCGGTTCAAGTCCGGTTAAAACCGGAACGTCGGCAACCGGTACTTGGACTCGCAAAAAAACTAGCACTTAGGTATATTCTGGTGTCTGTGGTTATTTAAACATTCCCTGATAAACGTTATTCAGCGTCAATAAATGAGTGCTAATCCCAGTGTGCTCAGTGTACAACATCACATGTCATTTCACCTTCGATTCACGGTTGGAAAACGTAGCATTTCGCCACATGCTAATGCTAACCGGAAGTAAAGAATTTTCAGAATAAAAGTATTAAGTTAATAGTGTGAACTTCCGGTTTTTTCAGAATAAAACTGATTTAAATTAAAGAGTGTATTTAATTCAAAATTACGCCATATCAACATTGATTTTAATTTCTAACAGTATGTATGTACATCACTATGTATGTAGTATACTGTATAATGTACACATGTAGAGTTGTAGAAAAGACATGGTGTACAGACAGTACACACTCTGACTGTACATTCACTACAGTGTATACTGTATAGTAGGTGTGTAACAGTGTAATGCGTATAGTCTACTCTACACTCTACCTTTCAGCAACGCTTTAGGGATTTAGGCTCAGTCAGCTCAGGGACTGTTTGGTTAGTTTAGTTTGGTAAATGAAATAAATGTTTGAACGTTGTAGTAGTTCACTGTAGTTGCTGTCATAAGTCATTTGTAGACTAAGTGGCAAAAAGTGTTTTTTTTACATTTGTACTTTGTAGAGAAATGTAGACACAAGTTGGAAGGGAGCACAATAAACCTGACGAGTTTGAATTTGAGTTGATTATGAGTTAATTTTCAATTGATAATTAGCTCACACTAAGTTCACTTTAGTTACTCACACAACTTGACACAAGCCATGGGTTCAGGTCAGGACTTATAAGTCCGGACCTGAACCTGAACCTCTGGACTTGAGTCCGGACCTGAACCTGAATGTGAGTCCAGGTACGCAGCACTAATACTACGTCATCGAGTGGCGGGCATTTAACATGCATTTAAACAGTCCTTCGGCGCCACTCGATGACGTAGTATACTTGAAATAGTGGCTCTGCAGCAGGTACTCGACATTGAGAAACGGCCACAGTCTTCACAAACCCTTCGGTATTTATTCAACACGTGTCCAAGCCAAGATATGCTCGCATAATAAGTGGCCTAGGAACTTGGTGAATTGCATAAACAACCACAGTTTGATATCTGTATGAATGGAATCAGCACATGAACCATGATGCTCACGATAACAAAGATATCTTCAAATATTGTTCGTCACGTCCCTATCAGCAGAACTGGGTAAAACTACAGGTAGATCCGACTGAATGCCAGGGTATCCAGTGGCAGGGAAAGGGCTGAATCTGTGACTTCTTCCTCCTCCTCCTCCACCATGTCTGGGCATGTTAACACCTGAGAGTCTAGTTAGCCGGGAAAAGTGTGTGCCGAGGCGGGAAAGAAGACTCCGAGGTGGCGGACCAACACCCTGCTCCCCGAGGAATTAACAAACCACATAACAGCACACAGCAGCACCAACACTTCTGAGAAAGCTCTTCGTGAGATCATTAAAACCCTGAGGGTTCGGCACAATACAGCAACCTCCATAGGGTGGAAAAGAGTGTGTGTGTGTGTGTGTGTGTGTGTGTGTGTGTGTGTGTGTGTGTGTGTGTGTGTGTGTGTGTGTGTGTGTGTGTGTGTGTGTGTGTGTGTGTGTGTGTGTGTGTGTGTGTGTGTGTGTGTGTGTGTGTGTGTGTGTGATCCAGCGGGAAGCTAATGAAGGCTGAGAGGACCTGTGGCGGCGCGCTAATTGAACCTCGGGGACATTCTCTCACTCTACATCAGCATTTCATCCTCCAGAAGATACAGAAAGCATCACTAGAGATGGTACAAGTACACACATCCTTTACTCAAGTAGAAGTACAGATACTCGTGTTTAAAAATACTCAATACTAAAAGTAGAAGTACTGACTAAACTTCTTAAGTAAAAGTAAAGAAGTATGGGCTTTGAAATGTACTTCAGTAGAAAGTACCCATAACTAGCAGCTGTTTTAAAGAGTACCTGAGCTCCCTTTATATTAACAGAACAATAATGTCATTGTTAGCTAATGAATGTTTCCATGCTGAACAACGGCAACATGACAACGTTTCCATTGGTCCCTCTTCTTTAGAGAAGACCAGGAAATGATGGATACACGGATCGTGTTCAAATCAATAGGCACGCAATGACTCTAAAGAATAATGATCACGCCACCAAACACACATTCAGACTAAAGGAACCAGCTGTTTGGGAAATGAGAGAAGTAGAAAGTACAGGTATTTGGGTTCAACATGTAAGAAGTAGAAAGTACAGGTATTTGAGTTCAACATGTAAGAAGTAGAAAGTACAGGTATTTGGGTTCAACATGTAAGAAGTAGAAAGTACAGGTATTTGGGTTCAACATGTAAGAAGTAGAAAGTACAGGTATTTGAGTTCAACATGTAAGAAGTAGAAAGTACAGGTATTTGGGTTCAACATGTAAGAAGTAGAAAGTACAGGTATTTGGGTTCAACATGTAAGAAGTAGAAAGTACAGGTATTTGGGTTCAACATGTAAGCAGTAGAAAGTACAGGTATTTGGGTTCAACATGTAAGAAGTAGAAAGTACAGGTATTTGAGTTCAACATGTAAGAAGTAGAAAGTACAGGTATTTGGGTTCAACATGTAAGAAGTAGAAAGTACAGGTATTTGGGTTCAACATGTAAGAAGTAGAAAGTACAGGTATTTGGGTTCAACATGTAAGCAGTAGAAAGTACAGGTATTTGGGTTCAACATGTAAGAAGTAGAAAGTACAGGTATTTGGGTTCAAAATGTAAGAAGTAGAAAGTACAGGTATTTGAGTTCAACATGTAAGAAGTAGAAAGTACAGGTATTTGTGTTCAACATGTAAGAAGTAGAAAGTACAGGTATTTGAGTTCAACATGTAAGAAGTAGAAAGTACAGGTATTTGAGTTCAACATGTAAGAAGTAGAAAGTACAGGTATTTGTGTTCAACATGTAAGAAGTAGAAAGTACAGGTATTTGGGTTCAACATGTAAGAAGTAGAAAGTACAGGTATTTGTGTTCAACATGTAAGAAGTAGAAAGTACAGGTATTTGTGTTCAACATGTAAGAAGTAGAAAGTACAGGTATTTGGTTTCAACATGTAAGAAGAAGAAAGTACAGGTATTTGTGTTCAACATGTAAGAAGTAGAAAGTACAGGTATTTGTGTTCAAACTATAAGAAGTAAAAAGTACAGGTATTTGTGTTCAACATGTAAGAAGTAGAAAGTACAGGTATTTGTGTTCAACATGTAAGAAGTAGAAAGTACAGGTATTTGAGTTCAACATGGAAGAAGTAGAAAGTACAGGTATTTGGGTTCAACATGTAAGAAGTAGAAAGTACAGGTATTTGGGTTCAACATGTGAGAAGTAGAAAGTACAGGTATTTGTGTTCAACATGTAAGAAGTATAAAGTACAGGTATTTGGGTTCAACATGTAAGAAGTAGAAAGTATAGGTATTTGGGTTCAACATGTGAGAAGTAGAAAGTACAGGTATTTGGGTTCAACATGTAAGAAGTAGAAAGTACAGGTATTTGGGTTCAACATGTGAGAAGTAGAAAGTACAGGTATTTGGGTTCAACATGTAAGAAGTAGAAAGTACAGGTATTTGGGTTCAACATGTAAGAAGTAGAACGTACAGGTATTTGTGTTCAACATGTAAGAAGTAGAAAGTACAGGTATTTGTGTTCAACATGTAAGAAGTAGAAAGTACAGGTATTTGTGTTCAAACTATAAGAAGTAAAAAGTACAGGTATTTGTGTTCAACATGTAAGAAGTAGAAAGTACAGGTATTTGTGTTCAACATGTAAGAAGTAGAAAGTACAGGTATTTGGGTTCAACATGTAAGAAGTAGAAAGTACAGGTATTTGTGTTCAAACTATAAGAAGTAGAAAGTACAGGTATTTGTGTTCAACATGTAAGAAGTAGAAAGTACAGGTATTTGTGTTCAACATGTAAGAAGTAGAAAGTACAGGTATTTGTGTTCAAACTATAAGAAGTAGAACGTACAGGTATTTGTGTTCAACATGTAAGAAGTAGAAAGTACAGGTATTTGTGTTCAAACTATAAGAAGTAGAAAGTACAGGTATTTGAGTTCAACATGTAAGAAGTAGAAAGTACAGGTATTTGTGTTCAACATGTAAGAAGTAGAAAGTACAGGTATTTGTGTTCAACATGTGAGAAGTAGAAAGTACAGGTATTTGTGTTCAACATGTGAGAAGTAGAAAGTACAGGTATTTGAGTTCAACATGTAAGAAGTAGAAAGTACAGGTATTTGTGTTCAACATGTAAGAAGTAGAAAGTACAGGTATTTGTGTTCAACATGTGAGAAGTAGAAAGTACAGGTATTTGTGTTCAACATGTGAGAAGTAGAAAGTACAGGTATTTGTGTTCAACATGTGAGAAGTAGAAAGTACAGGTATTTGAGTTCAACATGTAAGAAGTAGAAAGTACAGGTATTTGTGTTCAAAATGTAAGAAGTAGAAAGTACAGGTATTTGTGTTCAACATGTGAGAAGTAGAAAGTACAGGTATTTGTGTTCAACATGTAAGAAGTAGAAAGTACAGGTATTTGGGTTCAAAATGTAAGAAGTAGAAAGTACAGGTATTTGTGTTCAACATGTAAGAAGTAGAAAGTACAGGTATTTGGGTTCAACATGTAAGAAGTAGAACGTACAGGTATTTGTGTTCAACATGTAAGAAGTAGAAAGTACAGGTATTTGTGTTCAACATGTAAGAAGTAGAAAGTACAGGTATTTGTGTTCAAACTATAAGAAGTAAAAAGTACAGGTATTTGTGTTCAACATGTAAGAAGTAGAAAGTACAGGTATTTGTGTTCAACATGTAAGAAGTAGAAAGTACAGGTATTTGGGTTCAACATGTAAGAAGTAGAAAGTACAGGTATTTGTGTTCAAACTATAAGAAGTAGAAAGTACAGGTATTTGTGTTCAACATGTAAGAAGTAGAAAGTACAGGTATTTGTGTTCAACATGTAAGAAGTAGAAAGTACAGGTATTTGTGTTCAAACTATAAGAAGTAGAACGTACAGGTATTTGTGTTCAACATGTAAGAAGTAGAAAGTACAGGTATTTGTGTTCAAACTATAAGAAGTAGAAAGTACAGGTATTTGAGTTCAACATGTAAGAAGTAGAAAGTACAGGTATTTGTGTTCAACATGTAAGAAGTAGAAAGTACAGGTATTTGTGTTCAACATGTGAGAAGTAGAAAGTACAGGTATTTGTGTTCAACATGTAAGAAGTAGAAAGTACAGGTATTTGTGTTCAACATGTGAGAAGTAGAAAGTACAGGTATTTGAGTTCAACATGTAAGAAGTAGAAAGTACAGGTATTTGTGTTCAACATGTAAGAAGTAGAAAGTACAGGTATTTGTGTTCAACATGTGAGAAGTAGAAAGTACAGGTATTTGTGTTCAACATGTGAGAAGTAGAAAGTACAGGTATTTGTGTTCAACATGTGAGAAGTAGAAAGTACAGGTATTTGAGTTCAACATGTAAGAAGTAGAAAGTACAGGTATTTGTGTTCAAAATGTAAGAAGTAGAAAGTACAGGTATTTGTGTTCAACATGTGAGAAGTAGAAAGTACAGGTATTTGTGTTCAACATGTAAGAAGTAGAAAGTACAGGTATTTGGGTTCAAAATGTAAGAAGTAGAAAGTAAAAAGTTGTCAGAAAAGTAACTAGTGGAGTAAAGCATTGACATTGTGAGCAGTTAACGCAGAGCATCGAGCTAGCATGGCTTTGTTAATTTCAATTTTCATTTAATTGACATATTAGCACGTTAACTAGGTACGTTTAGGTGGTGAACATGATAATCATTAGACATGCTAAACATCTGAATATGAGCATTGATATTTTGAGCCTGTTGTTAGCATTTAATAATAATAATAATACATTGGATTTCTATAGCCCTTTCCCTAATGCTCAAAGACGCTTATATAAGTCAGAGCATCCAGGCCAGCTAGGGTTTAATACATTTCCTTTAGCACATGTTAGCACACTAAAATGCTTCTTGGACAGTGAATATTACGTCTGTTAAACATAAGCATCATGTCATTTTCAATTATTGAGCTTCGTTACTCCCCCCCCTGAAACAGTGTGACTAAACGTGGATCCGGTGGAGATAAAAGCGTCCTCTGTGCCATCTCTTCTTGGCACCGTTTGAGACAGAATCAGACAATCTGGGAGACGTCTACCATGTTTTCTGTCCTCCAGATGGTCCTCACTCTCCCTCTGCTGCCAAACCCCCAGAGGTGAGAGGTAGTGGAGTACAAATACTTCGTTACTGTACTTAAGTACATTTCTCTGGTTTCAGTACTTTACTCCACTACTTATTTTTCTGACAAATATTTACTTTGACTTCTTACATTTCTAACTCAAATACCTGTACTTTCTACTTCTTACATGTTGAACACAAATACCTGTACTTTCTACTTCTTACATGTTGAACACAAATACCTGTACTTTCTACTTCTCACATGTTGAACTCAAATACCTGTACTTTCTACTTCTTACATGTTGAACACAAATACCTGTACTTTCTACTTCTTACATGTTGAACACAAATACCTGTACTTTCTACTTCTCACATGTTGAACCCAAATACCTGTACTTTCTACTTCTTACATGTTGAACTCAAATACCTGTACTTTCTACTTCTTACATGTTGAACACAAATACCTGTACTTTCTACTTCTTACATGTTGAACACAAATACCTGTACTTTCTACTTCTCACATGTTGAACCCAAATACCTGTACTTTCTACTTCTCACATGTTGAACCCAAATACCTGTACTTTCTACTTCTCACATGTTGAACACAAATACCTGTACTTTCTACTTCTTACATGTTGAACACAAATACCTGTACTTTCTACTTCTCACATGTTGAACTCAAATACCTGTACTTTCTACTTCTTACATGTTGAACACAAATACCTGTACTTTCTACTTCTTACATGTTGAACACAAATACCTGTACTTTCTACTTCTCACATGTTGAACCCAAATACCTGTACTTTCTACTTCTCACATGTTGAACACAAATACCTGTACTTTCTACTTCTTACATGTTGAACACAAATACCTGTACTTTCTACTTCTTACATGTTGAACACAAATACCTGTACTTTCTACTTCTTACATGTTGAACTCAAATACCTGAACTTTCTACTTCTTACATGTTGAACTCAAATACCTGTACTTTCTACTTCTCACATGTTGAACACAAATACCTGTACTTTCTACTTCTTACATGTTGAACCCAAATACCTGTACTTTCTACTTCTTACATGTTGAACACAAATACCTGTACTTTCTACTTCTTACATGTTGAACTCAAATACCTGTACTTTCTACTTCTTACATGTTGAACTCAAATACCTGTACTTTCTACTTCTTACATGTTGAACACAAATACCTGTACTTTCTACTTCTTACATGTTGAACACAAATACCTGTACTTTCTACTTCTTACATGTTGAACACAAATACCTGTACTTTCTACTTCTACATGTTGAACCCAAATACCTGTACTTTCTACTTCTTACATGTTGAACCCAAATACCTGTACTTTCTACTTCTTACATGTTGAACCCAAATACCTGTACTTTCTACTTCTTACATGTTGAACACAAATACCTGTACTTTCTACTTCTTACATGTTGAACACAAATACCTGTACTTTCTACTTCTTACATGTTGAACCCAAATACCTGTACTTTCTACTTCTTACATGTTGAACCCAAATACCTGTACTTTCTACTTCTTACATGTTGAACTCAAATACCTGTACTTTCTACTTCTCACATGTTGAACCCAAATACCTGTACTTTCTACTTCTTACATGTTGAACACAAATACCTGTACTTTCTACTTCTTACATGTTGAACTCAAATACCTGTACTTTCTACTTCTTACATGTTGAACCCAAATACCTGTACTTTCTACTTCTTACATGTTGAACACAAATACCTGTACTTTCTACTTCTTACATGTTGAACCCAAATACCTGTACTTTCTACTTCTTACATGTTGAACCCAAATACCTGTACTTTCTACTTCTTACATGTTGAACACAAATACCTGTACTTTCTACTTCTTACATGTTGAACACAAATACCTGTACTTTCTACTTCTTACATGTTGAACCCAAATACCTGTACTTTCTACTTCTTACATGTTGAACACAAATACCTGTACTTTCTACTTCTTACATGTTGAACCCAAATACCTGTACTTTCTACTTCTTACATGTTGAACCCAAATACCTGTACTTTCTACTTCTTACATGTTGAACCCAAATACCTGTACTTTCTACTTCTTACATGTTGAACCCAAATACCTGTACTTTCTACTTCTTACATGTTGAACACAAATACCTGTACTTTCTACTTCTTACATGTTGAACCCAAATACCTGTACTTTCTACTTCTTACATGTTGAACCCAAATACCTGTACTTTCTACTTCTTACATGTTGAACTCAAATACCTGTACTTTCTACTTCTTACATGTTGAACTCAAATACCTGTACTTTCTACTTCTTACATGTTGAACCCAAATACCTGTACTTTCTACTTCTTACATGTTGAACACAAATACCTGTACTTTCTACTTCTTACATGTTGAACCCAAATACCTGTACTTTCTACTTCTTACATGTTGAACCCAAATACCTGTACTTTCTACTTCTTACATGTTGAACACAAATACCTGTACTTTCTACTTCTTACATGTTGAACACAAATACCTGTACTTTCTACTTCTTACATGTTGAACCCAAATACCTGTACTTTCTACTTCTTACATGTTGAACCCAAATACCTGTACTTTCTACTTCTTACATGTTGAACTCAAATACCTGTACTTTCTACTTCTCACATGTTGAACCCAAATACCTGTACTTTCTACTTCTTACATGTTGAACACAAATACCTGTACTTTCTACTTCTTACATGTTGAACTCAAATACCTGTACTTTCTACTTCTTACATGTTGAACCCAAATACCTGTACTTTCTACTTCTTACATGTTGAACACAAATACCTGTACTTTCTACTTCTTACATGTTGAACCCAAATACCTGTACTTTCTACTTCTTACATGTTGAACCCAAATACCTGTACTTTCTACTTCTTACATGTTGAACACAAATACCTGTACTTTCTACTTCTTACATGTTGAACACAAATACCTGTACTTTCTACTTCTTACATGTTGAACCCAAATACCTGTACTTTCTACTTCTTACATGTTGAACACAAATACCTGTACTTTCTACTTCTTACATGTTGAACCCAAATACCTGTACTTTCTACTTCTTACATGTTGAACCCAAATACCTGTACTTTCTACTTCTTACATGTTGAACACAAATACCTGTACTTTCTACTTCTTACATGTTGAACCCAAATACCTGTACTTTCTACTTCTTACATGTTGAACCCAAATACCTGTACTTTCTACTTCTTACATGTTGAACTCAAATACCTGTACTTTCTACTTCTTACATGTTGAACTCAAATACCTGTACTTTCTACTTCTTACATGTTGAACCCAAATACCTGTACTTTCTACTTCTTACATGTTGAACCCAAATACCTGTACTTTCTACTTCTACATGTTGAACCCAAATACCTGTACTTTCTACTTCTTACATGTTGAACACAAATACCTGTACTTTCTACTTCTTACATGTTGAACCCAAATACCTGTACTTTCTACTTCTTACATGTTGAACCCAAATACCTGTACTTTTCTACTTCTTACATGTTGAACTCAAATACCTGTACTTTCTACTTCTTACATGTTGAACTCAAATACCTGTACTTTCTACTTCTTACATGTTGAACCCAAATACCTGTACTTTCTACTTCTTACATGTTGAACCCAAATACCTGTACTTTCTACTTCTTACATGTTGAACCCAAATACCTGTACTTTCTACTTCTTACATGTTGAACCCAAATACCTGTACTTTCTACTTCTTACATGTTGAACCCAAATACCTGTACTTTCTACTTCTTACATGTTGAACTCAAATACCTGTACTTTCTACTTCTTACATGTTGAACACAAATACCTGTACTTTCTACTTCTTACATGTTGAACTCAAATACTTGTACTTTCTACTTCTCTCATTTCCCAAACAGCTGGTTCCTTTAGTCTGAATGTGTGTTTGTGGCGTGATCATTATTCTTTAGAGTCATTGCGTGCCTATTGATCTGAACACGATCCGTGTATCCATCATTTCCTGGTCTTCTCTAAAGAAGAGGGACCAATGGAAACGTTGTCATGTTGCCGTTGTTCAGCATGGAAACATTCATTAGCTAACAATGACATTATTGTTCTATTAATATAAAGGGAGGTCAGGTACTCTTTAAAACAGCTGCTTGTTATGGGTACTTTTTACTGAAGTACATTTCAAAGCCTCTTTACTTTCACTTGAGTAAAGAAGTTTGGTCAGTACTTCTACTTTCACCACAGTATTTTTAAACACGAGTATCTGTACTTCTGCTTGAGTAAAGGATGTGTGTACACAAGGGTTCAAGGTTCAAGGTTCTTTATTGTCAAACTAACATAGCTGCAGAGTAATTATGTGGTTGAAAATCTTAGGTCACAGGCTTCTCCAACAATGCAACACAATAATACAGATAAGCAGACAGTATTAAAACAATATTAAAATATACTATATTAAAAGTATATCTTGCCATCTCTGGCTGTCAGTCAGTCGTTTTGGTCCGTGTTTACTAACGGATGGACGGAGGACACTTTAATATTCTGAGCTGCTTCATCCTGCAGAGCTCAGCTGCCTTTGAGGGGAAAGTATCTATAAAACATCTCAGGGAGCGCCTCTCCATTTGACGGCCCTGAGGGAGAACAAAGGCTCAACACTAATGCAGCGCAAATAAACCGCCTGCCTTCCTATTGAGCAAGGTGCCAAGACGCGCAGGCTTTTAATGCCATGAGGGAATCCTCTTCAAAGCCTAATGCAAAATGAGTCATCCGCCGCCCATCTCACATTAAGACCCTCTTTAATTCAGCCCCCCTTTGGTTAATTATTGCCATTGTGTTGTTCCCATCTGAGCCGGTGTCAACAACCAAGGCATTTGGCCCGATTCAGTGATCGACCCAAAGCCCTGCAGATTTAAAATGTAGGAAACAAAACGGTTTTAAAACCCCCAAAACATTCAGCTATCAGTTAGCAGTGATAACCACTTCCTCCCATCTGGAACCAGATCGTGTTTAGAGGTTTTTATAAAGAAATAAATACAATCAAAATATGAACAGTTCAAAAAGAAAATGTCCTTCTTAATCAACCAGTCTTTTCAGCATTTTGTTTAAGCGTTGCTCTTTAATTCGGCCGCCCTTTAGTTAATTATTGCCATTGTGTTGTTCCCATCGGAGCCGGTGTCAACAATCAAAACATTTGGCCCGTTTCAGCGATCGACCCGAAGCCCTTCAGCCCGGAAAAATGGTGGGAGGGAGAATGTTCAGCCATCTGTGACCCGACAGCCAGCAGGTCCCTTCTGCCGGGGTTCACCCTCTTGTTGCTGTTTTGTTGTTGTTATTTATTTACAGGAGAATGAGATGAGCTTTGCCTCGGGGGCCAGGTCAGTGAAGGAGGGCTTTCAGAGGTGGTACAAGTACACACATCCTTTACTCAAGTAGAAGTACAGATACTCGTGTTTAAAAATACTCTGGTGAAAATAGAAGTACTGACTAAACTTCTTTACTCAAGTCAAAGTAAAGAGGCTTTGAAGTGTACTTCAGTAAAAAGTACTCATAGTTTTAAAGAGTACCTGACCTCCCTTTATATTAATAGAACAATAATGTCATTGTTAGCTAATGAATGTTTCCATGCTGAACAACGGCAACATGACAACGTTTCCATTGGTCCCTCTTCTTTAGAGAAGACCAGGAAATGATGGATCCACGGATCGTGTTCAAATCAATAGGCACGCAATGACTCTAAAGAATAATGATCACGCCACCAAACACACATTCAGACTAAAGGAACCAGCTGTTTGGGAAATGAGAGAAGTAGAAAGTACAGGTATTTGGGTTCAACATGTAAGAAGTAGAAAGTACAGGTATTTGGGTTCAACATGTAAGAAGTAGAAAGTACAGGTATTTGTGTTCAACATCTGAGAAGTAGAAAGTACAGGTATTTGGGTTCAACATGTAAGAAGTAGAAAGTACAGGTATTTGTGTTCAACATGTAAGAAGTAGAAAGTACAGGTATTTGAGTTCAACATGTAAGAAGTAGAAAGTACAGGTATTTGAGTTCAACATGTAAGAAGTAGAAAGTACAGGTATTTGAGTTCAACATGTAAGAAGTAGAAAGTACAGGTATTTGTGTTCAAAATGTCAGAAGTAGAAAGTACAGGTATTTGGGTTCAAAATGTCAGAAGTAGAAAGTACAGGTATTTGTGTTCAACATGTAAGAAGTAGAAAGTACAGGTATTTGTGTTCAACATGTGAGAAGTAGAAAGTACAGGTATTTGAGTTCAACATGTAAGAAGTAGAAAGTACAGGTATTTGGGTTCAACATGTAAGAAGTAGAAAGTACAGGTATTTGGGTTCAACATGTAAGAAGTAGAAAGTAAGGTATTTGTGTTCAACATGTGAGAAGTAGAAAGTACAGGTATTTGTGTTCAACATGTGAGAAGTAGAAAGTACAGGTATTTGGGTTCAACATGTAAGAAGTAGAAAGTACAGGTATTTGGGTTCAACATGTAAGAAGTAGAAAGTACAGGTATTTGGGTTCAACATGTAAGAAGTAGAAAGTACAGGTATTTGGGTTCAACATGTAAGAAGTAGAAAGTACAGGTATTTGGGTTCAACATGTAAGAAGTAGAAAGTACAGGTATTTGGGTTCAACATGTAAGAAGTAGAAAGTACAGGTATTTGGGTTCAACATGTAAGAAGTAGAAAGTACAGGTATTTGGGTTCAACATGTAAGAAGTAGAAGGTCAGGTATTTGTGTTCAACATGTAAGAAGTAGAAAGTAAGGTATTTGTGTTCAACATGTAAGAAGTAGAAAGTACAGGTATTTGGGTTCAACATGTAAGAAGTAGAAAGTACAGGTATTTGGGTTCAACATGTAAGAAGTAGAAAGTACAGGTATTTGGGTTCAACATGTAAGAAGTAGAAAGTAAGGTATTTGTGTTCAACATGTAAGAAGTAGAAAGTACAGGTATTTGTGTTCAACATGTAAGAAGTAGAAAGTACAGGTATTTGAGTTCAACATGTAAGAAGTAGAAAGTACAGGTATTTGGGTTCAACATGTAAGAAGTAGAAAGTACAGGTATTTGGGTTCAACATGTAAGAAGTAGAAAGTACAGGTATTTGGGTTCAACATGTAAGAAGTAGAAAGTACAGGTATTTGTGTTCAACATGTGAGAAGTAGAAAGTACAGGTATTTGTGTTCAAAATGTAAGAAGTCAAAGTAAAAAAGTCATCACAAAAATAAGTAGTGAAGTAAAGTACTTATACCAGAAACATGTACTTAAGTGATGCATCCACGGGAACGCTCCTCCATACCTGAAAGAACTTCTCACATCTCAAACCTCCACACGCAACCTCCGCTCCACACGCAACCATCGGCTTCACCCCCCGAGGACCAAATGCCGCACATTGGGGGATCGGGCTTTCTGTGCAGCTGCTCCTCACCTGTGGAATTCCCTCGCAGACCACCTGAGGACTCCCCAGACCACCACCTGAGGACTCCCCAGACCACCACCTGAGGACTCCAAAGACCACCACCTGAGGACTCCACAGACCTCCTGAGGACTCCACAGACCACCTGAGGACTCCACAGACCTCCTGAGGACTCCACAGACCACCACCTGAGGACTCCACAGACCACCTGAGAACTCCACAGACCACCACCTGAGGGCTCCACAGACCACCACCTGAGGACTCCACAGACCACCACCTGAGGGCTCCACAGACCACCACCTGAGGACTCCACAGACCTCCTGAGGACTCCACAGACCACCACCTGAGGACTCCACAGACCACCTGAGGACTCCACAGACCACCACCTGAGAACTCCACAGACCACCACCTGAGGGCTCCCCAGACCACCTGAGGACTCCACAGACCTCCTGAGGACTCCACAGACCACCACCTGAGGACTCCACAGACCACCTGAGAACTCCACAGACCACCACCTGAGGGCTCCACAGACCACCACCTGAGGACTCCACAGACCTCCTGAGGACTCCACAGACCACCTGAGGACTCCAAAGACCACCACCTGAGGACTCCACAGACTTCCTGAGGACTCCACAGACCACCTGAGAACTCCACAGACCTCCTGAGGACTCCACAGACTACCACCTGAGGACTCCACAGACCACCTGAGGACTCCACAGACCACCACCTGAGGACTCCACAGGACCTCCTGAGGACTCCACAGACCACCACCTGAGGACTCCACAGACCACCTCCTGAGGACTCCACAGACCACCACCTGAGGACTCCACAGACTACCACCTGAGGACTCCACAGACCACCTGAGGACTCCACAGACCACCACCTGAGGACTCCACAGACCTCCTGAGGACTCCACAGACCACCACCTGAGGACTCCACAGACCACCTCCTGAGGACTCCACAGACCACCACCTGAGGACTCCACAGACCACCACCTGAGGACTCCACAGACCACCTCCTGAGGAATCCACAGACCACCACCTGAGGACTCCACAGACCACCTCCTGAGGACTCCACAGACCACCTGAGGACTCCACAGACCACCACCTGAGGACTCCACAGACCTCCTGAGGACTCCACAGACCACTGACGCCTTCAAGGCCTAAAAACCTTTCTTTTTGAAAAAGCCTTTGATTAAACTTTTGTTTGTTTTTATTCTGCCTCCTGTAGCACCTTGGGATTGCTGTTAGCAATGAAAGGTGCTTTACAAATCAAATGTACTATTATTATTAAGTACAGTAACAAAGTATTTGTACTCCAATTCTTCCCACCTCTGCTGACAGCTCAGAGGTCGTAGGAGAGGATTTTTAAAGTTCAATTGAATTCCTTTGTTTGTTGTTTCTTTATTCTCCTCCTCCTCTCGCTCCTGGGTTTCTCTCACTGCACTCTCTGATTAAATGCCGTCATGTGTGTCGCTCTCAGATAGTACTGCAGGCCAGGAAATGAATTCCTTATTTTACACTTTGCACGACATGACAGAAGTGCTTTGCAGAGCACTTAACATTTCAGCAGATTGGAGTTTTAGCTCTGCAGATGTTACGTTAAATGTCAAAACGTGGCTCTGTGGGTGATGTTATCTTTCCGTCTGCTCTACAAGTTTCACCAGAGACGATTTAGAAAAGAGACGCCGCACTGAGAGTTCAATTTCCTGTACCTGTGGTGTCACCAATTCTTCACCTCCTAAAAACATTAGGAGTCAGTCTTAAGATATCTCTGATTCTTCGCCCTATTGTCATAAAAAGTAAATATTGGGAGCAATTTTTACCAGCTATCTTCGACACACTAAAAGGAACATTTATCAGACGGACAAATCCGACCAATTTCTCTGTTTCAACAACAAACTCTCGTTAGATCAACACAGCGTGCTAACGTTAGCCACACTGTGTTGAAATGTTAAGCTAACATCAACAAACAATCTAAAAAGCCCTAGCTCACTTATCTTGTGTAAGGCTAACCATGTTTGTTAGCTATGTAAATGCAATGCTAGCGTACAATTAAATACAAATACGTTCAAACCACCCATTTAGGAGACAGGAGGTGTATACCCTTTCACACCATTTGTGCCATTTGTGCCTCATAGAGTATCTTTAATTTAAAGTAAATTATTATTATTATGTTAACAAGCTAAACTGAGACTGTGAACATCAGCATGTTAGCGCTATAGCATTGTTAGCTTGTAAAGATGCTACTGCTAATGTTGACATTCTGAACTAGCACTTATTATTTACTCTGGTGCAGACAGCCTTCATCTCCTCTCTTGCTTCTACAACTACAATGTTTCCATGCATCCTAAACATCCACCTTGTTGTTTTGTTGTCTCCTGCCATCCACCTTGTTGTTTTGTTGTCTCATGACATCCACCTTGTTGTTTTGTTGTCTCATGACATCCACCTTGTTGTTTTGTTGTCTCATGACATTCACCTTGTTGCTTTGTTGTCTCCTGCCATCCACCTTGTTGTTTTGGTGTCTCCTGCCATCCACCTTGTTGTTTTGTTGTCTCCTGCCTTCCACCTTGTTGCTTTGTTGTCTCCTGCCATCCACCTTGTTGTTTTGTTGTCTCCTGCCATCCACCTTGTTGTTTTGTTGTATCCTGCCATCCACCTTGTTGTTTTGTTGTCTCCTGCCTTCCACCTTGTTGCTTTGTTGTCTCCTGCCATCCACCTTGTTGTTTTGTTGTCTCCTGCCTTCCACCTTGTTGCTTTGTTGTCTCCTGCCATCCACCTTGTTGTTTTGTTGTCTCCTGCCATCCACCTTGTTGTTTTGTTGTCTCCTGCCATCCACCTTGTTGTTTTGGTGTCTCCTGCCATCCACCTTGTTGTTTTGTTGTCTCCTGCCATCCACCTTGTTGTTTTGTTGTCTCCTGCCTTCCACCTTGTTGCTTTGTTGTCTCCTGCCATCCACCTTGTTGTTTTGTTGTCTCCTGCCATCCACCTTGTTGTTTTGTTGTCTCCTGACATCCACCTTGTTGTTTTGTTGTCTCCTGACATCCACCAAGATTCAAGATTCAAGGCTTTTATTGTCATTTGTAAGGGAAACTTCTGCAGCAATGGAGAGTCAGGACTCAGAGAGACATGAGGAGAGTTGGAGCTTTGATGTCAAACACTGATGGTTTATTTGGAGCTTGGATTCACAAGACAAGTCAAAGAGTCAGCGTCAATTCTGAAGAAGCTCTACCCCAGACCCATATTTAGATAGTTCAGAGAGAATAATCAACATTGTGCAGAACAAGATAGAATCATAACACCTCTATCAGCTGACGCCGACAGGCAGGAACAGGGAGACAGAACACTGAGAGCACAGCAGCCCGAGGTTACAGGTGCGTGTGCTCAGTCAGGACAGTTTGAACTGATAAACTGGGTCAAAGTTATGGACCTTGGAAAATATTTCTCCCAACAATGTGTACATACAGTAGCTACAGTGTAGTTATATCAATTTCACACAAATCTACTATAGTTTTGAGTGCTTTTAGAAACTTTTGGATCCCCAATCAAGTCTCAAACAATCTGTAACTGCGTAAAATTAGCAAAAACATAAAATAAATGCAAGTTTTAAATATATTTGTGATGTTATGGATTTTCTTTCAAACGTTCAGCTGTTTAACAGTCTTATGGCCTGTGGAATGAAACGGTCCTTGTTGTGTTGTTGTTTTGTTGTCTCCTCCCCGGCTCCTCAGGTCTGTTCCCTGGCAGCGGGAGCATGGGGAGGTTGGAGGTCCCTGAACGCAGCACTAAAGGTCCCTGAACGCAGCACTCTCCTCCCACTGATCCTCCTCCATCTGTGGCCTCGCTCTCAGGGAGATTAGGTTTCGTGTCAGTCTGTCTGAGCACTCACACCTTCCTCTCAATCTGTGAGGCTGCATTTATACAGCACCTTTCAACACAAGGCAATTCAAAGTGCTTCACAACCATGAAAGACATTCAGACAATGGCATTTAAAAAGCAAAGATAATACAATAAACATTAAAAGAAAAAATACATGAATAAAAGTTACAGAGCCGTGTGAGATGTGAATAGTTCAATTAAAAGTCTTCAGCCTGGATTTCAAAGTAGTCAGAGTTGCAGCGGACCGGTTTGTTCCAGATGTTTGGAGCGTATAACAGAACTGTTCTGAAGAAACTGATACAAAGCACAATAACACTACTGGAGAGGATATGTTTTATTGCGCTTGTTCTACTTTTGGAGGCACCATTTAAAACCCTTTCAATCTTTATATTTCTTTACCTCAAATTAACAGTTTATCGCATTGAAAAACATTCTCTTGCACAATTGTATCTGTTTTATTTGTTCCATGTCCTATATATAGAGAGAGAGGAGATTGCATTATTCTTTCAGTCAGTCTTCATGTTCTGTTGAAGCTGCTCAGCGATGGAACTCGATCCCATCTGCAATCAGAGACCAGACCACAGTCAACTCAAAACCTGGTTGGTGAGGAATCAGCTCTGAAACACTGACACAATCTTCTGCTCCTTACAACCCACTGCCTGTTTCAACATGTTTTATTTGTTTTGTTTTATTGTTCTGTATTTTAAAGGTGGGGTAGGTAAGTTTCAGAAACCGGCTCGAGTGCACTAAAATTTGAAAGTACACAGCCGAAAAGAATCCGCCCCTTCCTTCAGACTTCCTTACAGAGCACCTCCTCCAACACACATGAACGCGCACATGACGTCAGCAGACTGGTGAAAGTGGCCGCCTGTTGCTGGCGAGTCATTGAAGTACTGCTGCAATGCACGCCCAATGACGGCACGCCCAATGAGGGCACGCCCAATGACGGCACGAGATACATTTGTGCGTGCTCGAGATGGAAGGCTGACAGACAGGGCGGCAATCCAACGGCTAAACGGATTGGTCGTGCTTTTTACAGTATTACGGCTTCCACAGATGAAATATTTGTATGTATTTTTTGTCAAATCACTTCAGATATCCATTGCTATCGGGATGTTAAGAGCATTCCATGGAATATAACAAAAAGTGTATCTCGAGCCGGTTTCTCAAACTTACCTACCCCACCTTTAATTGTCATTTTTATAAGTATTCCAGTACTGTGTGATGCATGTTTTAATTTGATTGTATTTACTTGTTTAAAATGAAATGTGTTTTAGGTTGACTTGTAAAATCTGTCCTGGGACTTCAGACGAAAGATAGACTCTTGGCTAACTCTGGCACATTTACAGCTTAATGTTAATTAATGTGTACTGTCCCTGTTAAAAATATGTTGCACTGTTGGAGGAGCCATTTAAAACCCTTTCAATCTATATGTGTGTGTGTGTGTGTGTGTGTGTGTGTGTGTGTGTGTGTGTGTGTGTGTGTGTGTGTGTGTGTGTGTGTGTGTGTGTGTGTGTGTGTGTGTGTGTGTGTGTGTGTGTGTGTGTGTGTGTGTGTGTGTGTGTGTGTATACAGACCCTATACAGTCTATGGTACAGACAGAAAGATCGAAATACCGTTTCCCACAAACCAAAATACAAATATATAGAGTATGTGTACAAATATGTATATCCTATATGTACACAATCAACAGACACATTTATACACATGCACACATTAAGACATACATAAAAGCACAACAATCACTACATACAAAATAACAGCCACTTCAATATCTTTGGTCTCAGTATCGTGCAGAAGTCAGATATTCGCCTCCCTGCTGCTTTTTGTTGTCGTCCAGCAGCAGAAAATAGAGATGCATCCAAACCCTAACCCCCCCCCCCCCCCCCCAAATTCACCTCAGATACCCTCCTGCAGCCACAAACAATCTGTAACTGCTTAAAAAACATAAATTAAATGCAGCTTTTAGTAAGAAATCAATCAATTTATTGATAATCCATTTGTTACAGCCAGTAAAGAGCCACAGATAGTATTCATTAAAGCAAGCATGTGTTGTGTGTCTCTTCTCTCTTTGGTGGACTTAAAGTCATTTTACGACTTCTCGTTGAAAAAGGACTTTATTTCTGAACTTAAGTTTGACCCTCAGAGGCATCAGTAGTGCAGAAGTCAGATATTCGCTTCCTGTTGTCGTCCAGCAGCAGAAAATAGAGATGCATCCAAACCCCCCCCCCCCCACCCCAAATTCACCTCCTCATCCTCCTCCTCATCCTCCTCATCCTCCTCATCCTCCTCCTCATCCTCCTCCTCATCCTCCTCATCCTCCTCCTCATCCTCCTCCTCATCCTCCTCATCCTCCTCATCCTCCTGCAGACACAAATAAAACCATCTCTCCTGCCTCCTTTCATCCCTTCCCTGTTTCTTTCATTACGACAGAGTGTGTGGGGGGGGGGTTAAAAGAGATGGGGATGAAGGACTGAAAGAGGGGGGGGGGGGGGGGGTTTCATGGGTTGTAGTGAAAGAAAATGGACCTCTGTGAGCGAGCAGCAGCAACAGATTTTTTTTTTTCCTTTTTAATCCTAGCCCCGGGCCGTAGTGTGCACTGAAGCGAGCTTTTACATGGCAACAATTAAGAGGAGCAGCACCTGGTGCCCCCTTCAGAGGCAGCTGACTACACCCCCCCCCCCTCCTTAAAACCCCCACCAGGTGGTTCCACTTCAATCACATTAGCTAGTCACTGTAGGGTTTTTTTTTTCTTCAAAAGTGTATTTAATCATATCATTTTTACATATTGCTTATTTAAGGCTATGTGTGAATTCCAGCAAATACAGGCATAAGACGTATACACTAATATATATATAAAATATAAATAATGTATGAAAAAAATATATGATTACAGATAAATATTTCTAAAAATACAATAAACGATTTCATACATTTCATTATTTTATTTAGTGTTTTCGTCACTGCAGGGTTAATAAAGACCCCTCCCTTCTCTGCCTCTTTTCCGAATCTGAAGACTTTTTAAAACTCGTTAAAAAGAAGACTCCCGTCGCTGGATAATTAAAGCAGCTCCTTGGGATCTAATGTTTCAGGGAGGGGGGGGGTCAGGGAGAAAGGAGAGGGTTTAGGGGAGGGGGGGGGGGGGGGTTAGCTCTCCGCTTAGTAGTCCATTTGTACAAAGAGCAGAGGATCATAATAGACCTTTTCATGCATAGACAAAACAGATGGAGGCCAATTGAAATGAGACGTTCAGGGAGACTGTACATATCTGCCTGGAGACTGTGGAGGGATTCAAACAAACAAGTGGCAGCAGAAGAGACAAAGGCATTATCACCCCCCCCCCCCCCCCCCCCCCAAATAAAGACAGCAAAACCTGTAAATAACGCAGGTTTTCGGCTCCGGATCAATAGTCAGTTGTTAAGAAAAGCAGATGACATTTACGGAAGCTTTCAGAGAACGCACCGCCTGTTGCTCGGCTGTTGTTTCTTATTTCTTATTTCATCCTTTTGACCTTTAGGAAGATGCCTTTGGTTTGTTTACATCGATCTTTGAGGTTTTAAAAT
Organism: Pogonophryne albipinna; assembly: GCA_028583405.1. NCBI lineage: Eukaryota > Metazoa > Chordata > Actinopteri > Perciformes > Artedidraconidae > Pogonophryne > Pogonophryne albipinna. The sequence continues at coordinate 1,663,029 of CM053258.1, forward strand.
GTGACTTTATTTGAAGACAACAGAATGATTGTTTGTTAACGGAGACATTTGTGGTGAGGCGTCAACATAAACGTGTTTGGTGCGATTGTTACCCTTTAAGGTTGTTACAACATTGTTTAAAGGTCACCTATCGTGCTGTGTGTAGGCAATAGCTTAGGTCTCAGATATATACAAATATATCAAAAACATGTCTATGAAGTGTTTTGCTCCAAACACCAAACAAATCATTCTAGCCATGCCTCATATCCCTCTATTTCACTTCCTGTTTCTAAAGTGCTGATTTGGGGATAAAGCTTTAAAGAGGAGGGGTCTGAGCTCATGCGGGACCCGGCAGCTACTGTCTAAACTAAATGCTGCCGTGATGAAACGCCATATCATGGATTATCAAGGATTCTCTCTGAAACAGTTTGGAGCTCAAAGGCTTTCTCTCTTGCCGGTTATACCACAAGGTTTGTTCCTTTTTACTTCCTGCTTCTTCACACACATGCTCTCCAGTACAGGTTAGCTCTGAGTGTTAGCGATGCTAATGTAAACACCGACCATATTACGTCCAAAACAGTCGGGCATTGTTTCTGATAGCAACGTTTCTGATTGGGCCGTGGGTCCACATTTCAGATATTACGTCATATCGGACGCAAATCTGGATCAGCTCCGTTGTTCCCCGTTTTTAGAGATTTGGGTACGGAGGAAAAGAGAGAGGGTTTTATTCTCTGACGCTGCGTGAGTTCCCCGACGCACCGGGGACACACCGGGGACACACCGGGGACACACCGGGGACACAGCGGGGACACACACCGGGGACACACCGGGACACACCGGGGACACACCGGGGGGGGACCGGGGACACACCGGGGACACACCGGGGGGGAACCGGGGACACACCGGGGACACACCGGGGACACACCGGGACACACCGGGGACACACCGGGGGGGGGCCGGGGACACACCGGGGACACACCGGGGACACACCGGGACACACCGGGGACACACCGGGGGGGGACCGGGGACACACCGGGGACACACCGGGGACACACCGGGACACACCGGGGACACACCGGGGGGGGACCGGGGACACACCGGGGACACACCGGGGGGGAACCGGGGACACACCGGGGGACACCGGGGGGACACTGGGGGGGGACCGGGGACACACCGGGGACACACCGGGACACACCGGGGACACACCGGGGGGGGACCGGGGACACACCCGGGACACACCCGGGACACACCGGGGACACACCGGGGACACGTACAAAGTGCATTTTGCATGATAGGTCCCCTTTAAGTTAAATGAAATACTGAAAGTCTGATATGTCTTTTCTGTCTTTTTTAGGAAATATTCAATAACATAAACGATGGTTTCCCAGGTTTGCTGCAGTTCAAGTGTTTTAATCCTCTTATTCCTGTAAGAACATATATTCAGTTATAGCTGAGTAAATATTCAACAACATAAACGATGGTTTCCCAGGTTTGCTGCAGTTCAAGTGTTTTAATCCTCTTATTCCTGTAAGAACATATATTCAGTTATAGCTGAATATTCAACAACTCAAACTATGGTTATGTTCTTGATGTCTTTTGCAAAATTGTACACACATTTACACACGTTTTGGGTGTTTTTTAGAAACGTTTGGATCCTCAATCAAGTGTCAAACAATCTGTACCTGCGTGAAATGAGCAAAAACATCAAATACATGCAGTAAATCTATTGGTGTTGGAATATAATGCAGATATTGGACAAATAAATGTTTATAGTTTGTTTTGTCTTTTTATGGACTTAAAATATGTAATTCAGGTAAATTGAAATGTGGACATTATCTACAATTTAAAGGACAAGAATTTTGAAGAATTTGGTTGAAAATATAGAAGATAATTTGAAAAAGCATCGTTTTGATAGCTGGAGGAGGAAGAGGAGGAAGATGAGGAAGATGAGGAGGAAGAGGAGGGAGCACACTTTAATCTTCTTTATCCTCTGATGAGAGAAATAGTGATGCAGAGGCTGAGCGAGTCTCTCTCTGAACAGACTGAGGCCTCGTCCACACGGAGACGAAACGAGTTGTATCCGCTAGTTCTCTATCGCATGGACGGGTCGTTCACATGAGGCCGTAACGGAACCGGAGCCCTCAAACGGTAACGGGTCCGAGGTGGGTAGATCTGCGGACTAAAAGCTCTAGGGGGCCAAATGGCTCCGTGTGTACGATCATTTCCTGATTACATTACATGTTACTTGTTAGACGCTTTTATCCAAAGCAACTTACATTCATTCAGTACTGTGTTCAATCCCCACAGGAGCACTTTGGGGTGAAGAGTCTCAGGGACACCACGACATGCTGACTGCAGTGGGGTTTGAACCTGTGACCATCTGATCCCAACACCAACGCTCAACCCACTGCACCACACGCCTGCCCTGATAATGATGACGCCATAGCCCCGCCTCTCCCCACCTCTCCTGCTCACTGCTAGACGGACACGTTTCTTGAGCCGATACCGTGTGGACTACATCAACATGTGTCCCCTCTTCTTCATGTCTCTTCTACATCAACATGTGTCCCCTCTTCTTCATGTCTCTTCTACATCAACATGTGTCCCCTCTTCTTCATGTCTCTTCTACATCAACATGTGTCCCCTCTTCTTCATGTCTCTTCTACATCAACATGTGTCCCCTCATCTCCTCCTAGAGCACCATTGAGTTCTTTGTAACCTAATGTCTCTCAGAGGGGCGTGGGGAGGGGCTCCTTATTTTCATCTAAAGTAACAGACAGAGAATCAGCACTTTGGAAACAGGGCTGAAACAGAGGGGATTATGGGTAATGCTGCAATGATCTGTTTGGTGTTTCAGCCAATCAGAGACAGGCTCTGGATATATCTGAGACCTGTGATATATTGATGAAGAAGAGGATGATAGGAGACCTTTAATGTTCAAAAAGCTCTTCATTGTTCTCATACTGCCTGTGCTGCAGCACCTCTTTTCACCCTCTGTCTGAAACCAGAGCCCAGTCTGCTCTGATTGGTTAGCTGGCCGGCTCTGTTGTGATTGGTCAACCGCTTAGAGATGTCCCGCCTCCTTAGCCTATCACGTACAATGTGTTGGAGCGCTAGCCAATAGGAGCGTGAGTGAGTGATGTTATTATGGTATGGAAGTAAACAAAGGAGTCCAACGTTCACCTCCTTCTCTGAAAAATGCTTTTAAAGAAACGTGCAAAAGAGGAAATAACAATAAAAATGAAGATACATTTGTTGTTATAAAACCTACACTTAATTAATCTCCATCGCTTTAAAGTACAGTATAGACTTGTTAGAAAGTGTAAGTTGTGCAAATGTGTTTTATAGAAATAAAAATACCTTTCTTTACAGTGTTCACTTTCTTCTCTGCTGATCTCCGTCAAGAGAAAATATGCCCAAGTGGAGAAAAGGGTTTAAAAAAGAGATATTTATTGAGTTTTAAAACCCAGACTCAGACCCTCTCGTCTTCAGAGTCAAATTAAGACGCGGCGCTTCGTTAAAATTGACTTTTCAGCTCATTTGGCAGCCGGGCACAAAGAGAAGTCCAGGTTGTTTTGCTAATCTGCTCATACCTGCCTGGAGACTCTTCTGGGGGTGGGAGGTGAGAGGGGGGGGGGGGGGGGTCTCCTCATTGTTTGGGCAGCTGGATTAGACTCGGCATTATTGTTGTGGAACTTCCCAAACGCCAACATTTCCACGGGGATCCTCGACACATGCTAACGCGCAAGCTAGCAGGCCGGAGGAGCCAGGGAACACTGCAAGAAATGTGGCTCTGCGGAAATATATAGTTTATTTCACAATACATTCAACAACAACAACAACAACAACAAGCCAATATGTTCAGTATTAACACATGCATTGTAAAGTAAATAGCTTTTTGGCTGAAATGCATTCAAATCATGAATTACATTTTTATTGACTTTTAATTCGTCCACATCGTGTGTTTTTAATATTTAATTTAGCTGAAAATATGTGAGTATTGGTTTAGACGTTCTGGTATTTGGGGGATCTGGAGACTTGTCTGTTATAGAGATTTGTATAATCTTGTTCTTTGTTCATACACATCGAGTTTTGGGCTTCACCAAAGAGCCAACATTTTAGGAAATGAGAAAAAACATCTCGAACCCTAACCCTTCTTTTCTCTTCTCTAAACTCTTCGGCTCTGGTACATCCATCACTGTTATTTCAACCAAAGACATTTTCAAAATAAAGTTTCATTTCCAACGCTTTTACAATTGTCTTTACTTTTCCAAAAATTCCCAATTATGAATTTTTTCCACTTATTTACTTCAAAAATATCATCACTCTCAAAGAAATGTACCCCCAAAATAGTTCTTCAATATTGACATTTTCCAAGGAAGGCAAACACTCATCGACACACACACACACACACACACACACACACACACACACACACACACACACACACACACACACACACACACACACCATGTATACATCACTTCAGGGGACATTGACTTACATGCATTTCCTGGAGACTTATCCTAACCTTAACCATAACCAACACATGCCTAACCCTAACCAAGTCTTCACCCTAAAATTAATGATTCCCCTCATGGGGACCTCCAATTTGTCCCCATAAGGGAGGCGAGTCCCCACACGTGACTGTGTAAACAGATTTAGGTCCCCACAAGTATAGTAATGCTAGGCTGCACACACACACACACACACCTCTCTGTTGACTCCTGCTGTCATTCGAACCTTCCCTTGCAGCTCTGTGTCTGCAGACTTTTCTTTCAGCTTTTTTTCTGCCTGATATTTCTTGCAGTGTGTGAGTGGTGTCCAGACTCTGAGCAGCTGGTCAGTTAGCGTCAGGCCGCCTCACTGATAATGGGATTAGTTTAAGCCAGGCAGCAGGGAAAGCAGAGAGGGGGGGGGGGGGAGAGGGAGGGAGGTACAATCTCCACCACACACACAACGCTAAACTCCCCAAAAAAACATAAACCCTAAAACCCATCACTGCACTCTGCAGGGTCGAGATACTGCAGGTATGTCCGTCTTCATATCGGATTCATGAAGTCATCTGCCAAAATCCAGAGGAGCAATTCATGGCAGTGTCTTCAAAAGAAAGAAAGAAAAAGAGAAACCCAGGGATTTTAGCCTTTGGAGACCATTCACATGAAACTACATTCTAACATATAACACACTGGAAGGGAAAGCCCAAGAAGCAGAAAAGGGTCCATTTAATATTCTAAAGCAGGGGGGTCAAACTCAAATACACAGTGGGCCAACATTAAAAAATGGGTACTACGAGGGCCGGACTGGTTCAATGTTTATTGCAGAACTTATTGAAATGAACTTATTGCACATATTAAACCTGGAACTAACAAAGCTTAAATGATTGCCTATAAAAACAACATTAAATAATCAGTTGCATTCATTTCTTATGGCTCTATCTGCAGCTTTTCCAGAGTCATTTCTTATGAGTACATTTTCCCACAGGCCAACAACAGCTTCAAGAAAACTATTTCCCTCAAAGAACAAACCAAATATGCCCTGTTGTCGTGAGAGAGAAAGTGCAGAAGGAAACATCCATTGAACTCAGTGTGCTGCTCTGTGATGCTAGTACAGATACTTGGCATCTCATCTTGGGTGCAAGTTCATCAATGTTTGGGCTCAGACTCTGAGCTGAGGAGACCCTCAGGATGGAGGGAAGGTGTGCGTGCAATATACCGGAGGGCCAGATCTAATAGTAATTAGAAATTATCCTGCGGGCTTTAATTAAATCCACCACGGGCCTGATGTGGCCCCCGGGCCTTGAGTTTGACACATGTGGTTTAAATTGTCTAAAAAAGACATGAAATGCACCAAAATAACTTAGAATCATTAAACTAGCGCTATTTTCTTTGCTTCGTGTCTTTAGATATCTCTTTTGCTGTATTTCTGTACCCTTGATTTTCTAAAAAAAGGCTTAATATGCACCAAAATATATTATATTAGCGCTGCTGTCCTTTATACAGCTTTCATATCTCTTGTTCTGTCATTTCTTTACTCTAAATTGTCTAAAAAAAAAAGGGCATTTATTGCACCAGAAACACCTACAAGCACCACATTATCTCTTCTGATTCCTACAGGATTATTATTGTCGGATACTTCTTGCAGTGCACGCTCCCGCCCCCCCCCCCCGCTCACCTGCAGGAGGTGTTCGCCCCCCCGCTGGGCAGTAACAGGCTCTATTATCACAGCCTCCTCTCAGCAGGTCTGATGGCTGCAGTCTCTAAAAGTGGCATCAATACGAGCAGCAATCTGTGAGAGGAGGAAGCTCTAAAGTCACATTTCCCTTCCTCTAAACCACCGGCAGCAGCAGCAGAAGCACTTCCACCTAATTCCACCATAGGGCCTTTTTAATAGGCCTACTCTAAATTGTCTAAAAAAAAACATGAAAGGCTCCAAAGGAACCTAGAATCATTCATTTAGCGCTAGTTCCTTTGCTTCATATCTTTCTATAACTCTTTCGCTGTAATTTCGCTACCCTACATTTAAAAGGCTTAATATGCACCAACAGATATTATATTAGCGCTCCTCTGCAGGTCTGATGGCTGCAGTCTCTAATGGCGCGTTTCCACTACAGCGTAGTTCCGGCGTACCTTTTCACAGTTTTCTGGCTCTCCAAAATCGAGGTTCTTTCCGGGCCAACAACCGGGCTGAGTCGGGCTGAGTATGCTAAACTAGTGAGAGCGTGCCGAGCCGTGCGGGGCCCGTTTTTTGTTGCGTTTCCACTTGGCCTAGTTTTGGCCCGGGGCTACTTTTTCACCTTTTTTCTGGACGGACTAAATCGTGGTTCTAGGGCCAGGAACAACCAGGCTGAGTCGGGCTGAGTATGCTAAACTAGAGAGAGAATCGCTGGCAAGGGGGCTACAACGACAACAAGATGAACATATTTGACCGTGATTTAATTGTAATACACGTTTCTAAATGATGCCGAAGTAACAACATACTGATACCGGTTAGTAAAAACCATGAATTAATGCTTTGACAAGTCTGCAGACAGACGGCAGGCGAAAAACCTTTTGAAATGCGTGTTTTCTGAATGGAGATCGGCTAAGCTAACGTTGTATATGCTCCGACCGTCCACACTCACAACAACGGCCTACAGACATAAATAAACCAGCGACTGTATTCTCCATGACACAGACAGTCTGTGGTTTGGACTTGTTTCACTTCTGTCTAGTTTCTGAACAGATATGAAGAGCTGTGAGCTCTGAGTGCTAAGAGCTAACGGCTGATGTTGGTTTTCTGTGGTTCTCATTGAAGATGACGTCACGGCCTACACTGCGTTACTATAGTTACTTCCCCAGCTACTAACCTGTAATGGAAACGCAGCATAAAGTGAGCCTGGCCTAACGAGGCCTAACCATACCGTACTAAGCCGAGCGAGGCCCTGCAGCGTCATAAAAGTGGCATCAATACGAGCAGCAATCTGTGAGAGGAGGAAGCCCTGAAGTCACATTTTCCTTCCTCTAAACCACCGGCAGCAGCAGCAGAAGCACTTCCACCTAATTTCACCCTAAAAGCAGAGGATTGTGGGGGATTGATCTGTGGGAGGAGATGGATGTGAGGAAGCCTGCAGAGCCACATATTGATCTGAGACGGAGGAGAGGAAGCCGTGATAATCAAAAGGTCAGCACTCCTTAATCCGGGTCTTTAATCCGAGCAGACGTCGCCTGGAATCTGAAAATAATCCAAAGTGTGAGAGCGATGGATCCACACAAGAAACCCTCAGAAAGATTGAAACTGTTCCCAAACGTGTGTGTGTTCTAGCTTTCAAACCAACAGAGATGTCCTGGTTTTGGATTAAATGCTTGGAAAGACTTCCCAAAACAAGTTAGTTTTCTAAATGCCTTCACTTTCCTTCTGGTCCTCACTTCAAAGTCCTCGAGAAATGCAAATAAAACCTATATTTCAAAGTCTTTTTCCATCCTGACTGTTCAAAATGTCCACCGTTTACCCCAAATATTTTCTCCACCTCCAAATGTCTCCACTTCAAGTTTCATTTCAAAGCCTTCACTTTCCTCACTTTTAAAATAGTCATGTTTTTCTTATTTGTAGACACATGCATCCTCCAGCATCGGGACTACCTATGTTTTAAGTATCTTTTTCATTTACACACGGCATCTATTGCGCGTCACTGTGGTCAAAGTGTTCCTTATTTTCCAAAGATTTAGAGTATTTGCAATTTCTAAAAATGTCTAAACTTTAAACTCTCTAAAACAATGAAGCTGTCATTTCGACACTCTTAAAAAAAGGTCTTAATTTTCCCAAAATTGTCTTCAGTTTTCAAAACACTCTTTCCTTTTTTTTCCTTTAAGAATGGAGAAAGCAGCTCGAGTGCGCGCAGTGACGTGCGGTGAGGTTCATGGCTGGTGAGGCACTGACTCTTTCAGAGTCAGATTTACAAATATTATATATTTTGACCTTAAAGGCGGGGTAGGTAATTTTGGAGAAACCAGCTCGAGTGCGCTAGAATTTGAAAATACACAGCCCCCTCCTCCAACACACACGAACGCGCACATGACCAATGAGGGCACGAGATAAGTCTGTGCCCAGATGGAAGGCTGACAGGCAGGATATTTTAGCCGGGCCGGAGAGCTTTTTACAGTACTACGGCTTCCACAGATGAAATGTTTTTATGTATTTTTTGTCAAATCACTTCAGATATTCATTGCTATCGGGATGTTAAGAGCATTCCATGGAATATAACAAAAAGTGTATATCGTGCCGGTTTCTCAAACTTACCTACCCCACCTTTAATCGAAATATTCTGTTATTTTCAAAAGCTTTTTTAGTCTGATGCTTCGATTCATTTTAAACAGACCGTTCAACAAAAGGATAGCCTACCCACAATCTAAATATTGGATTGTTCTCTCTTAGTAAGATCCAATTTTCATTACAAATGTGGTCTTACCTTGACTTGAAGATGAAGTCCATGCTATCCTTCTGGACAACAATCTTTATTACTTTTTTGTAAAAGTCCTCCTTATCTCCCTGTAGTTTCAAAAGCCTAGCTTGTTGTTAATGTTTGCGTCTACCGTCTCTGCGTAGAATAACAGTAGAAACAAGAACCTGTGGGCTCACTTGCGCCCCCTTCAGTGCGGCAGAGGTTGTGGCTGCCTCCCCTGGTGCTTTTCTCATTGCCGTTG
>CM053258.1:1677189-1690207 GCA_028583405.1 Pogonophryne albipinna
ACTTGAGTAAAAGTAGAAATACTCAGGTCTTGTTCTTGATTAAAAGTAGAAGTACTCAGATCTTGTACTTGAGTAAAAGTAGAAATACTCAGGTCTTGTACTTGAGTAAAAGTAGAAGTACTCAGATCTTGTACTTGAGTAAAAGTAGAAATACTCAGGTCTTGTACTTGAGTAAAAGTAGAAGTACTCAGATCTTGTACTTGAGTAAAAGTAGAAATCCTCAGGTCTTGTACTTGAGTAAAAGTAGAAGTATTCAGATCGTGTACTTGAGTAAAAGTAGAAGTACTCAGATCTTGTACTTGAGTAAAAGTAGAAGTACTCAGATCTTGTACTTGAGTAAAAGTAGAAGTACTCAGATCTTGTACTTGAGTAAAAGTAGAAATACTCAGGTCTTGTTCTTGATTAAAAGTAGAAGTACTCAGATCTTGTACTTGAGTAAAAGTAGAAATACTCAGGTCTTGTACTTGAGTAAAAGTAGAAGTACTCAGATCTTGTACTTGAGTAAAAGTAGAAATACTCAGGTCTTGTACTTGAGTAAAAGTAGAAGTACTCAGATCTTGTACTTGAGTAAAAGTAGAAATCCTCAGGTCTTGTACTTGAGTAAAAGTAGAAGTATTCAGATCGTGTACTTGAGTAAAAGTAGAAGTACTCAGATCTTGTACTTGAGTAAAAGTAGAAGTACTCAGATCTTGTACTTGAGTAAAAGTAGAAGTACTCAGATCTTGTACTTGAGTAAAAGTAGAAGTACTCAGATCTTGTACTTCAGTCAAAGTAGAAATACTCAGGTCTTGTACTTGAGTAAAAGTAGAAGTACTCAGATCTTGTACTTCAGTCAAAGTAGAAATACTCAGGTCTTGTACTTGAGTAAAAGTAGAAGTACTCAGATCTTGTACTTGAGTAAAAGTAGAATTACTCAGGTCTTATACTTGAGTAAAAGTAGAAGTACTCAGATCTTGTACTTCAGTAAAAGTAGAAATACTCAGGTCTTGTACTTGAGTAAAAGTAGAAGTACTCAGATCTTGTACTTGAGTAAAAGTAGAATTACTCAGGTCTTATACTTGAGTAAAAGTAGAAGTACTCAGATCTTGTACTTGAGTAAAAGTAGAAATACTCAGGTCTTGTACTTGAGTAAAAGTAGAAGTACTCAGATCTTGTACTTGAGTAAAAGTAGAAATACTCAGGTCTTGTACTTGAGTAAAAGTAGAATTACTCAGGTCTTGTACTTGAGTAAAAGTAGAAGTACTCAGATCTTGTACTTGAGTAAAAGTAGAATTACTCAGGTCTTATACTTGAGTAAAAGTAGAAGTACTCAGATCTTGTACTTGAGTAAAAGTAGAAATACTCAGGTCTTGTACTTGAGTAAAAGTAGAAGTACTCAGATCTTGTACTTGAGTAAAAGTAGAAATACTCAGGTCTTGTACTTGAGTAAAAGTAGAATTACTCAGGTCTTGTACTTGAGTAAAAGTAGAAGTACTCAGATCTTGTACTTGAGTAAAAGTAGAAATACTCAGGTCTTGTACTTGAGTAAAAGTAGAAGTACTCAGATCTTGTACTTGAGTAAAAGTAGAAATACTCAGGTATTGTACTTGAGTAAAAGTAGAAGTACTCAGATCTTGTTCTTGATTAAAAGTAGAAGTACTCAGATCTTGTTCTTGAGTAAAAGTAGAAGTACTCAGATCTTGTACTTGAGTAAAAATAGAAGTACTCAGATCTTGTACTTGAGTAAAAGTAGAAGTACTCAGATCTTGTACTTGAGTAAAAGTAGAAGTACTCAGATCTTGTTCTTGAGTAAAAGTAGAAGTACTCAGATCTTGTACTTGAGTAAAAGTAGAAGTACTCAGATCTTGTACTTGATTAAAAGTAGAAGTACTCAGATCTTGTTCTTGAGTAAAAGTAGAAGTACTCAGATATTGTACTTGAGTAAAAGTAGAAGTACTCAGATCTTGTACTTGAGTAAAAGTAGAAGTACTCAGATCTTGTACTTGAGTAAAAGTAGAAGTACTCAGATCTTGTTCTTGAGTAAAAATAGAAGTACTCAGATCTTGTACTTGAGTAAAAGTAGAAGTACTCAGATCTTGTACTTGAGTAAAAGTAGAAGTACTCAGATCTTGTTCTTGAGTAAAAGTAGAAGTACTCAGATATTGTACTTGAGTAAAAGTAGAAGTACTCAGATCTTGTACTTGATTAAAAGTAGAAGTACTCAGATCTTGTTCTTGAGTAAAAGTAGAAGTACTCAGATATTGTACTTGAGTAAAAGTAGAAGTACTCAGATCTTGTACTTGAGTAAAAGTAGAAGTACTCAGATCTTGTACTTGAGTAAAAGTAGAAGTACTCAGATCTTGTTCTTGAGTAAAAGTAGAAGTACTCAGATCTTGTACTTGATTAAAAGTAGAAGTACTCAGATCTTGTACTTGAGTGAAAGTAGAAGTACTCAGATCTTGTACTTGATTAAAAGTAGAAGTACTCAGATCTTGTACTTGATTAAAAGTAGAAGTACTCAGATCTTGTACTTGAGTGAAAGTAGAAGTACTCAGATCTTGTTCTTGAGTAAAAGTAGAAGTACTCAGATCTTGTACTTGAGTAAAAGTAGAAGTACTCAGATCTTGTACTTGATTAAAAGTAGAAGTACTCAGATCTTGTTCTTGAGTAAAAGTAGAAGTACTCAGATATTGTACTTGAGTAAAAGTAGAAGTACTCAGATCTTGTACTTGAGTAAAAGTAGAAGTACTCAGATCTTGTACTTGAGTAAAAGTAGAAGTACTCAGATCTTGTTCTTGAGTAAAAGTAGAAGTACTCAGATCTTGTACTTGATTAAAAGTAGAAGTACTCAGATCTTGTACTTGAGTGAAAGTAGAAGTACTCAGATCTTGTACTTGATTAAAAGTAGAAGTACTCAGATCTTGTACTTCAGTAAAAGTAGAAATACTCAGGTCTTGTACTTGAGTAAAAGTAGAAGTACTCAGATCTTGTACTTGAGTAAAAGTAGAATTACTCAGGTCTTATACTTGAGTAAAAGTAGAAGTACTCAGATCTTGTACTTGAGTGAAAGTAGAAGTACTCAGATCTTGTACTTGATTAAAAGTAGAAGTACTCAGATCTTGTACTTCAGTAAAAGTAGAAATACTCAGGTCTTGTACTTGAGTAAAAGTAGAAGTACTCAGATCTTGTACTTGAGTAAAAGTAGAATTACTCAGGTCTTATACTTGAGTAAAAGTAGAAGTACTCAGATCTTGTACTTGAGTAAAAGTAGAAATACTCAGGTCTTGTACTTGAGTAAAAGTAGAATTACTCAGGTCTTGTACTTGAGTAAAAGTAGAAGTACTCAGATCTTGTACTTGAGTAAAAGTAGAATTACTCAGGTCTTATACTTGAGTAAAAGTAGAAGTACTCAGATCTTGTACTTGAGTAAAAGTAGAAATACTCAGGTCTTGTACTTGAGTAAAAGTAGAAGTACTCAGATCTTGTACTTGAGTAAAAGTAGAAATACTCAGGTCTTGTACTTGAGTAAAAGTAGAATTACTCAGGTCTTGTACTTGAGTAAAAGTAGAAGTACTCAGATCTTGTACTTGAGTAAAAGTAGAAATACTCAGGTCTTGTACTTGAGTAAAAGTAGAAGTACTCAGATCTTGTACTTGAGTAAAAGTAGAAATACTCAGGTATTGTACTTGAGTAAAAGTAGAAGTACTCAGATCTTGTTCTTGATTAAAAGTAGAAGTACTCAGATCTTGTTCTTGAGTAAAAGTAGAAGTACTCAGATCTTGTACTTGAGTAAAAATAGAAGTACTCAGATCTTGTACTTGAGTAAAAGTAGAAGTACTCAGATCTTGTACTTGAGTAAAAGTAGAAGTACTCAGATCTTGTTCTTGAGTAAAAGTAGAAGTACTCAGATCTTGTACTTGAGTAAAAGTAGAAGTACTCAGATCTTGTACTTGATTAAAAGTAGAAGTACTCAGATCTTGTTCTTGAGTAAAAGTAGAAGTACTCAGATATTGTACTTGAGTAAAAGTAGAAGTACTCAGATCTTGTACTTGAGTAAAAGTAGAAGTACTCAGATCTTGTACTTGAGTAAAAGTAGAAGTACTCAGATCTTGTTCTTGAGTAAAAGTAGAAGTACTCAGATCTTGTACTTGATTAAAAGTAGAAGTACTCAGATCTTGTACTTGAGTGAAAGTAGAAGTACTCAGATCTTGTACTTGATTAAAAGTAGAAGTACTCAGATCTTGTACTTGAGTAAAAGTAGAAATACTCAGGTCTTGTACTTGAGTAAAAGTAGAAGTACTCAGATCTTGTACTTGAGTAAAAGTAGAAATACTCAGGTCTTGTACTTGAGTAAAAGTAGAATTACTCAGGTCTTGTACTTGAGTAAAAGTAGAAGTACTCAGATCTTGTACTTGAGTAAAAGTAGAAATACTCAGGTCTTGTACTTGAGTAAAAGTAGAAGTACTCAGATCTTGTACTTGAGTAAAAGTAGAAATACTCAGGTATTGTACTTGAGTAAAAGTAGAAGTACTCAGATCTTGTTCTTGATTAAAAGTAGAAGTACTCAGATCTTGTTCTTGAGTAAAAGTAGAAGTACTCAGATCTTGTACTTGAGTAAAAATAGAAGTACTCAGATCTTGTACTTGAGTAAAAGTAGAAGTACTCAGATCTTGTACTTGAGTAAAAGTAGAAGTACTCAGATCTTGTTCTTGAGTAAAAGTAGAAGTACTCAGATCTTGTACTTGAGTAAAAGTAGAAGTACTCAGATCTTGTACTTGATTAAAAGTAGAAGTACTCAGATCTTGTTCTTGAGTAAAAGTAGAAGTACTCAGATATTGTACTTGAGTAAAAGTAGAAGTACTCAGATCTTGTACTTGAGTAAAAGTAGAAGTACTCAGATCTTGTACTTGAGTAAAAGTAGAAGTACTCAGATCTTGTTCTTGAGTAAAAGTAGAAGTACTCAGATCTTGTACTTGATTAAAAGTAGAAGTACTCAGATCTTGTACTTGAGTGAAAGTAGAAGTACTCAGATCTTGTACTTGATTAAAAGTAGAAGTACTCAGATCTTGTTCTTGAGTAAAAGTAGAAGTACTCAGATATTGTACTTGAGTAAAAGTAGAAGTACTCAGATCTTGTACTTGAGTAAAAGTAGAAGTACTCAGATCTTGTACTTGAGTAAAAGTAGAAGTACTCAGATCTTGTACTTGAGTAAAAGTAGAATTACTCAGGTCTTATACTTGAGTAAAAGTAGAAGTACTCAGATCTTGTACTTGAGTAAAAGTAGAAATACTCAGGTCTTGTACTTGAGTAAAAGTAGAAGTACTCAGATCTTGTACTTGAGTAAAAGTAGAAGTACTCAGATCTTGTACTTCAGTAAAAGTAGAAATACTCAGGTCTTGTACTTGAGTAAAAGTAGAAGTACTCAGATCTTGTACTTCAGTAAAAGTAGAAATACTCAGGTCTTGTACTTGAGTAAAAGTAGAAGTACTCAGATCTTGTTCTTGAGTAGAAGTAGAAGTACTCAGATCTTGTACTTGAGTAAAAGTAGAATTACTCAGGTCTTATACTTGAGTAAAAGTAGAAGTACTCAGATCTTGTACTTGAGTGAAAGTAGAAGTACTCAGATCTTGTACTTGATTAAAAGTAGAAGTACTCAGATCTTGTACTTCAGTAAAAGTAGAAATACTCAGGTCTTGTACTTGAGTAAAAGTAGAAGTACTCAGATCTTGTACTTGAGTAAAAGTAGAAGTACTCAGATCTTGTACTTGATTAAAAGTAGAAGTATTCAGATCTTGTACTTGAGTAAAAGTAGAAGTACTCAGGTCTTATACTTGAGTAAAAGTAGAAGTACTCAGATCTTGTACTTGAGTAAAAGTAGAAATACTCAGGTCTTGTACTTGAGTAAAAGTAGAATTACTCAGGTCTTGTACTTGAGTAAAAGTAGAAGTACTCAGATCTTGTACTTGAGTAAAAGTAGAATTACTCAGGTCTTATACTTGAGTAAAAGTAGAAGTACTCAGATCTTGTACTTGAGTAAAAGTAGAAATACTCAGGTCTTGTACTTGAGTAAAAGTAGAAGTACTCAGATCTTGTACTTGAGTAAAAGTAGAAATACTCAGGTCTTGTACTTGAGTAAAAGTAGAATTACTCAGGTCTTGTACTTGAGTAAAAGTAGAAGTACTCAGATCTTGTACTTGAGTAAAAGTAGAAATACTCAGGTCTTGTACTTGAGTAAAAGTAGAAGTACTCAGATCTTGTACTTGAGTAAAAGTAGAAATACTCAGGTATTGTACTTGAGTAAAAGTAGAAGTACTCAGATCTTGTTCTTGATTAAAAGTAGAAGTACTCAGATCTTGTTCTTGAGTAAAAGTAGAAGTACTCAGATCTTGTACTTGAGTAAAAATAGAAGTACTCAGATCTTGTACTTGAGTAAAAGTAGAAGTACTCAGATCTTGTACTTGAGTAAAAGTAGAAGTACTCAGATCTTGTTCTTGAGTAAAAGTAGAAGTACTCAGATCTTGTACTTGAGTAAAAGTAGAAGTACTCAGATCTTGTACTTGATTAAAAGTAGAAGTACTCAGATCTTGTTCTTGAGTAAAAGTAGAAGTACTCAGATATTGTACTTGAGTAAAAGTAGAAGTACTCAGATCTTGTACTTGAGTAAAAGTAGAAGTACTCAGATCTTGTACTTGAGTAAAAGTAGAAGTACTCAGATCTTGTTCTTGAGTAAAAGTAGAAGTACTCAGATCTTGTACTTGATTAAAAGTAGAAGTACTCAGATCTTGTACTTGAGTGAAAGTAGAAGTACTCAGATCTTGTACTTGATTAAAAGTAGAAGTACTCAGATCTTGTACTTGAGTAAAAGTAGAAATACTCAGGTCTTGTACTTGAGTAAAAGTAGAAGTACTCAGATCTTGTACTTGAGTAAAAGTAGAAATACTCAGGTCTTGTACTTGAGTAAAAGTAGAATTACTCAGGTCTTGTACTTGAGTAAAAGTAGAAGTACTCAGATCTTGTACTTGAGTAAAAGTAGAAATACTCAGGTCTTGTACTTGAGTAAAAGTAGAAGTACTCAGATCTTGTACTTGAGTAAAAGTAGAAATACTCAGGTATTGTACTTGAGTAAAAGTAGAAGTACTCAGATCTTGTTCTTGATTAAAAGTAGAAGTACTCAGATCTTGTTCTTGAGTAAAAGTAGAAGTACTCAGATCTTGTACTTGAGTAAAAATAGAAGTACTCAGATCTTGTACTTGAGTAAAAGTAGAAGTACTCAGATCTTGTACTTGAGTAAAAGTAGAAGTACTCAGATCTTGTTCTTGAGTAAAAGTAGAAGTACTCAGATCTTGTACTTGAGTAAAAGTAGAAGTACTCAGATCTTGTACTTGATTAAAAGTAGAAGTACTCAGATCTTGTTCTTGAGTAAAAGTAGAAGTACTCAGATATTGTACTTGAGTAAAAGTAGAAGTACTCAGATCTTGTACTTGAGTAAAAGTAGAAGTACTCAGATCTTGTACTTGAGTAAAAGTAGAAGTACTCAGATCTTGTTCTTGAGTAAAAGTAGAAGTACTCAGATCTTGTACTTGATTAAAAGTAGAAGTACTCAGATCTTGTACTTGAGTGAAAGTAGAAGTACTCAGATCTTGTACTTGATTAAAAGTAGAAGTACTCAGATCTTGTTCTTGAGTAAAAGTAGAAGTACTCAGATATTGTACTTGAGTAAAAGTAGAAGTACTCAGATCTTGTACTTGAGTAAAAGTAGAAGTACTCAGATCTTGTACTTGAGTAAAAGTAGAAGTACTCAGATCTTGTACTTGAGTAAAAGTAGAATTACTCAGGTCTTATACTTGAGTAAAAGTAGAAGTACTCAGATCTTGTACTTGAGTAAAAGTAGAAATACTCAGGTCTTGTACTTGAGTAAAAGTAGAAGTACTCAGATCTTGTACTTGAGTAAAAGTAGAAGTACTCAGATCTTGTACTTCAGTAAAAGTAGAAATACTCAGGTCTTGTACTTGAGTAAAAGTAGAAGTACTCAGATCTTGTACTTCAGTAAAAGTAGAAATACTCAGGTCTTGTACTTGAGTAAAAGTAGAAGTACTCAGATCTTGTACTTGAGTAAAAGTAGAATTACTCAGGTCTTATACTTGAGTAAAAGTAGAAGTACTCAGATCTTGTACTTGAGTAAAAGTAGAAATACTCAGGTCTTGTACTTGAGTAAAAGTAGAAGTACTCAGATCTTGTACTTGAGTAAAAGTAGAAATACTCAGGTCTTGTACTTGAGTAAAAGTAGAATTACTCAGGTCTTGTACTTGAGTAAAAGTAGAAGTACTCAGATCTTGTACTTGAGTAAAAGTAGAAATACTCAGGTCTTGTACTTGAGTAAAAGTAGAAGTACTCAGATCTTGTACTTGAGTAAAAGTAGAAATACTCAGGTATTGTACTTGAGTAAAAGTAGAAGTACTCAGATCTTGTTCTTGATTAAAAGTAGAAGTACTCAGATCTTGTTCTTGAGTAAAAGTAGAAGTACTCAGATCTTGTACTTGAGTAAAAATAGAAGTACTCAGATCTTGTACTTGAGTAAAAGTAGAAGTACTCAGATCTTGTACTTGATTAAAAGTAGAAGTACTCAGATCTTGTACTTGAGTAAAAGTAGAAGTACTCAGATCTTGTTCTTGAGTAAAAGTAGAAGTACTCAGATCTTGTACTTGAGTAAAAGTAGAAGTACTCAGATCTTGTACTTGATTAAAAGTAGAAGTACTCAGATCTTGTTCTTGAGTAAAAGTAGAAGTACTCAGATATTGTACTTGAGTAAAAGTAGAAGTACTCAGATCTTGTACTTGAGTAAAAGTAGAAGTACTCAGATCTTGTACTTGAGTAAAAGTAGAAGTACTCAGATCTTGTTCTTGAGTAAAAGTAGAAGTACTCAGATCTTGTACTTGATTAAAAGTAGAAGTACTCAGATCTTGTACTTGAGTGAAAGTAGAAGTACTCAGATCTTGTACTTGATTAAAAGTAGAAGTACTCAGATCTTGTTCTTGAGTAAAAGTAGAAGTACTCAGATATTGTACTTGAGTAAAAGTAGAAGTACTCAGATCTTGTACTTGAGTAAAAGTAGAAGTACTCAGATCTTGTTCTTGAGTAAAAGTAGAAGTACTCAGATCTTGTTCTTGATTAAAAGTAGAAGTACTCAGATCTTGTTCTTGAGTAAAAGTAGAAGTACTCAGATCTTGTACTTGAGTAAAAGTAGAAGTACTCAGATCTTGTACTTGATTAAAAGTAGAAGTACTCAGATCTTGTTCTTGAGTAAAAGTAGAAGTACTCAGATATTGTACTTGAGTAAAAGTAGAAGTACTCAGATCTTGTACTTGAGTAAAAGTAGAAGTACTCAGATCTTGTACTTGAGTAAAAGTAGAAGTACTCAGATCTTGTTCTTGAGTAAAAGTAGAAGTACTCAGATCTTGTTCTTGAGTAAAAGTAGAAGTACTCAGATCTTGTACTTGAGTAAAAGTAGAAGTACTCAGATCTTGTACTTGAGTAAAAGTAGAAGTACTCAGATCTTGTTCTTGAGTAAAAGTAGAAGTACTCAGATCTTGTACTTGAGTAAAAGTACTCAGATCTTCTACTTGAGTAAAAGTAGAAGTACTCAGATCGTGTACTTGAGTAAAAGTAGAAGTACTCAGATCGTGTACTTGAGTAAAAGTAGAAGTACCAGAGTGTAGGAATACTCTGTTACAGTAAAAGTCCTGCATTCAAAATGTTCCTCAAGTGAAAGTAGAAAAGTATTCTCATCAAAATATAGTGAAAGACAGTAAAAGTAGTCGTTGTGCAGATTGGTCCATTTCAGAATAATATATATGATATGTTTTATAATGATTGATCATGAAAGTGTTCTCAAAGCTGGTGAAGGTGCAGCTAGTCTGAATGACTTTGTAGACTGCAGGGTAGCTGGTGGATTTACTCCAGGTGGAACTAAAGTCTGATTCAACACTTGGTTAGATTTCACATCATTCATCCAGATCTGTGAAGGAACTAAAGGTATTAAATACATGTAGTGGAGTAGAAGTACACCATGTACCTCTGAACTGTAGTGGAGTAGAAGTACACCATGTACCTCTGAGCTGCAGTGGAGTAGAAGTACACCATGTACCTCTGAACTGTAGTGGGGTAGAAGTACACCATGTACCTCTGAACTGTAGTGGAGTAGAAGTACAAAGGAGCATAACATGGAAATACTCAAGTAAAGTAGAAGTACCTCAAAATTGTACTTGAGAACATTTACTTAGTTACTTTACCTCTGTAGACTTTAGACTGCTTCTAAACTTTTTATAATATTTGAACTCAATCTAATCCAAGAAACACACGCTGAAATGTCCACATGTTTAAATCAATGTGTTTCCTTCTGAGGTGTTTAGATATTTTTTTTAAACTAAATATTAAACCAGAACGTTTTAAAGCTGCAGAATTGTCTCATTTCCCATAAAGTTCTCTATCTGCTGTGGAGAGAAATAAAGAGGCTGTTTGAGATGAAGAAGTATCATTGTGTTTATGAAAGTGAAGCAGAGAAAAATTAGCTTATCTCAACATAATGATTTTAACATGGACTGAAAAAGCTGCTGCTCAAAAATGGAAATACAAACACAACTGTTAGCTGTCTCCGGAGCTTTGCACACCACATGACAGTTTGCATAATGAGTCATACAATAAAGGTAAACATTGATACTGTTTACACTGGACTCACTCTTCCTCAGGGGCCCTTTCTCATTTCTCTAACTCCCCTCCTCGACTCCTATCCTCGAGACTTAGTCCCGCCCACAGGAGATGCGAGCCGAGGAGCCGAGGAGGGGAACCGAGGAGAGAGGAGGGGAAGCAGCAGGCGGTTAGAGAAATGAGAACTCCTCTCCTCTGAGCGATCATTTTAAAGAGACGTCCATTAATGATGACCGGAGGCACAGCAGCCTCTGTCAGGAGGCACAGCAGCCTCTGTCAGGAGGCACAGCAGCCCTCTGTCAGGAGGCACAGCAGCCCTCTGTCAGGAGGCACAGCAGCCCTCTGTCAGGAGGCACAGCAGCCCTCTGTCTGATGGACAGATGAGTTCATGACCACTTATATATTTACTTTAATTCATTCACAGTGCGGTATAATGAAACAATAACAGGCTACAGAATAATGTAACACTATCAGAGACTGATATATCCCCCCCCCCCCTCTCTGGTCGCTACAATGAGGAAAATAAATTACGGGCCAAAAGTTTTATTTACAATTATTAAAAGTAAGCAGAGGACACCAAACCAACTGAGACCTGTCTGTCCGCTGCATCTACACACACACTGTACCACGCACCTACAGCTAACAGCCTAACAGCCGTTGTGTATTTTATTATGTGAAGCACTAAATGTTTTTAGAAAAATATGGACTCTTTGTTTGTAGATATCTACTAAACTACAGCAAATACAGAGAGTAGGCCTGTTCTACTGAGTGATATATATTATACACACTGCTCTGCTTTCTGCACGGACCTCTCAGCTGTTCTCTCTGGAAACATCGTCTCGCGATTAAAGCAGTTAATAAAATAATATCCAGAGGATGCATGCAGAGCTGTCATTGGCTGAGATCAGTCCGGCCGTGCGTCACGACTCTTTTAAACATCTCTGTTGCCGTAAATGCATCCACGAAGGAGCCGTGGAGGACCGTGGAGGACCCATCAGTGTATCCTCGGTTAGAGCTCCTCCAGAGAGCCTCCTCGATGCTCGATCCTCGGTCCTCGAAGTGCATTTAGAGAAATGAGATGTCCTTCAACATGGCGCGCTGAAATCCATTTCCGGGTCACTACCGGAGGACCGAGGAGTCGAGGAGTCGAGGAGGGGGATTTGATGAAATGAGAAAGGTCCCTACTGTCCGATGTGTCCATGAACTCAATGCATCAGAAAGTATTATATGACATGTGATTTATCTGATTTACCGTGTAGATAAAGAGGAAGCATACTGGAAGAGGATCAGGGACATCTGACTTTTTTCTCAGAACAAAAAAACGAAATGTTCACATCCCCAAATGTGTTACATGTGGCTCTAATCCTCTTCCATGTGTTTCCTCTTTATCTACACGGTCAAATCATTATTTATTCGTATTACATTTTATACGCAACTCCATGACCAAATGAATGCATATAACATATATAATAAATCAAATAAACAGCTATAACTATTAACACAAGCTGTGATGTCATTTAATCAAAATCACATGACTTCTCACATGTCCAATCACAGATGAGGGTGGTGGAGCAACCTTCAAACAAGTGTCCCACATTAGGCTTAGAGCCAAAGTGTCCCACATTAGGCTTAGAGCCAAAGTGTCCCACATTAGGCTTAGAGCCAAAGTGTCCCACATTAGGTTTAGAGCCAAAGTGTCCCACATTAGGCTTAGAGCCAAAGTGTCCCACATTAGGCTTAGAGCCAAAGTGTCCCACATTAGGCTTAGAGCCAAAGTGTCCCACATTAGGCTTAGAGCCAAAGTGTCCCACATTAGGCTTAGAGTCAAAGTGTCCCACATTAGGCTTAGAGCCAAAGTGTCCCACATTAGGCTTAGAGTCAAAGTGTCCCACATTAGGCTTAGAGTCAAAGTGTCCCACATTAGGCTTAGAGCCAAAGTGTCCCACATTAGGCTTAGAGCCAAAGTGTCCCACATTAGGCTTAGAGCCAAAGTGTCCCACATTAGGCTTAGAGCCAAAGTGTCCCACATTAGGCTTAGAGCCAAAGTGTCCCACATTAGGCTTAGAGTCAAAGTGTCCCACATTAGGCTTAGAGCCAAAGTGTCCCACATTAGGCTTAGAGCCAAAGGTGTCCCACATTAGGCTTAGAGCCAAAGTGTCCCACATTAGGCTTAGAGCCAAAGTGTCCCACATTAGGCTTAGAGCCAAAGTGTCCCACATTAGGCTTAGAGCCAAAGTGTCCCACATTAGGCTTAGAGCCAAAGTGTCCCACATCAGGCTTAGAGCCAAAGTGTCCCACATTAGGCTTAGAGCCAAAGTGTCCCACATCAGGGCAA
>CM053258.1:1691207-1721207 GCA_028583405.1 Pogonophryne albipinna
GAATAATGATCACGCCACAAACACACATTCAGACTAAAGGAACCAGCTGTTGGGAAATGAGAGAAGTAGAAAGTACAAGTATTTGAGTTCAACATGTAAGAAGTAGAAAGTACAGGTATTTTGTTCAACATGTAAGAAGTAGAAAGTACAGGTATTTGAGTTCAACATGTAAGAAGTAGAAAGTACAGGTATTTGGGTTCAACATGTAAGAAGTAGAAAGTACAGGTATTTGGGTTCAACAGTAAGAAGTAGAAAGTACAGGTATTTGGGTTCAACATGTAAGAAGTAGAAAGTACAGGTATTTGGGTTCAACATGTAAGAAGTAGAAAGTACAGGTATTTGGGTTCAACATGTAAGAAGTAGAAAGTACAGGTATTTGAGTTCAACATGTAAGAAGTAGAAAGTACAGGTTTTGAGTCAACATGTAAGAAGTAGAAAAGTACAGGTATTTGGGTTCAACATGTGAAGTAGAAAGTACAGGTATTTGGGTTCAACATGTAAGAAGTAGAAAGTACAGGTATTTGTGTTCAACATGTAAGAAGTAGAAAGTACAGGTATTTGGGTTCAACATGTAAGAATAGAAAGTACAGGTATTTGGGTTCAACATGTAAGAAGTAGAAAGTACAGGTATTTGGGTTCAACATGTAAGAAGTAGAAAGTACAGGTGTTTGAGTTCAACATGTAAGAAGTAGAAAGTACAGGTATTTGAGTTCAACATGTAAGAAGTAGAAAGTACAGGTATTTGGGTTCAACATGTAAGAGTAGAAAGTACAGGTATTTGGGTTCAATGTAAGAAGTAGAAAGTACAGGTATTTGTGTTCAACATGTAAGAAGTAGAAAGTACAGGTATTTGGGTTCAACATGTAAGAAGTAGAAAGTACAGGTATTTGGTTTCAACATGTAAGAAGTAGAAAGTACAGGTATTTGAGTTCAACATGTAAGAAGTAGAAAGTACAGGTATTTGGGTTCAACATGTAAAGAGTAAAAGTACAGGTATTTGTGTTCAACATGTAAGAAGTAGAAAGTACAGGTATTTGTGTTCAACATGTAAGAAGTAAAAGTACAGGTATTTGGGTTCAACATGTAAGAAGTAGAAAGTACAGGTATTTGGGTTCAACATGTAAGAATAGAAAGTACAGGTATTTGTGTTCAACATGTAAGAAGTAGAAAGTACAGGTATTTGGGTTCAACATGTAAGAAGTAGAAAGTACAGGTATTTGAGTTCAACATGTAAGAAGTAGAAAGTCAGGTATTTGTGTTCAACATGTAAGAAGTAGAAAGTACAGGTATTTGGGTTCAACATGTGAAGTAGAAAGTACAGGTATTTGAGTTCAACATGTAAGAAAGTAGAAAGTACAGGTATTTGGGTTCAACATGTAAGAAGTAGAAAGTACAGGTTTTGGGTTCAACATGTAAAAGTAGAAAGTACAGGTATTTGTGTTCAACATGTAAGAAGTAGAAAGTACAGGTATTTGTGTTCAACATGTAAGAAGTAGAAAGTACAGGTATTTGGGTTCAACATGTAAGAAGTAGAAAGTACAGGTATTTGGTTCAACATGTAAGAAGTAGAAAGTACAGGTATTTGTGTTCAACATGTAAGAAGTAGAAAGTACAGGTATTTGGGTTCAACATGTAAGAAGTAGAAAGTACAGGTATTTGAGTTCAACATGTAAGAAGTAGAAAGTACAGGTATTTGAGTTCAACATGTAAGAAGTAGAAAGTACAGGTATTTGGGTTCAACATGTAAGAATAGAAAGTACAGGTATTTGGGTTCAACATGTAAGAAGTAGAAAGTACAGGTATTGTGTTCAACATGTAAGAAGTAGAAAGTACAGGTATTTGGGTTCAACATGTAAGAATAGAAAGTACAGGTATTTGGGTTCAACATGTAAGAAGTAGAAAGTACAGGTATTTGGGTTCAACATGTAAGAAGTAGAAAGTACAGGTATTTGGGTTCAACATGTAAGAAGTAGAAAGTACAGGTATTTGTGTTCAACATGTAAGAAGTAGAAAGTACAGGTATTTGGGTTCAACATGTAAGAAGTAGAAAGTACAGGTATTTGTGTTCAACATGTAAGAAGTAGAAAGTACAGGTATTTGTGTTCAACATGTAAGAAGTAGTACAGGTATTTGGGTTCAACATGTAAGAATAGAAAGTACAGGTATTTGGGTTCAACATGTAAGAAGTAGAAAGTACAGGTATTTGTGTTCAACATGTAAGAAGTAGAAAGTACAGGTATTTGGGTTCAACATGTAAGAAGTAGAAAGTACAGGTATTTGAGTTCAACATGTAGAGAAGAAAAGTACAGGTATTTGTGTTCAACATGTAAGAAGTAGAAAGTACAGGTATTTGGGTTCAACATGTGAGAAGTAGAAAGTACAGGTATTTGAGTTCAACATGTAAGAAGTAGAAAGTACAGGTATTTGGGTTCAACATGTAAGAAGTAGAAAGTACAGGTATTTGGGTTCAACATGTAAGAAGTAGAAAGTACAGGTATTTGTGTTCAACATGTAAGAAGTAGAAAGTACAGGTATTTGTGTTCAACATGTAAGAAGTAGAAAGTACAGGTATTTGGGTTCAACATGTAAGAAGTAGAAAGTACAGGTATTTGGGTTCACATGTAAGAAGTAGAAAGTACAGGTATTTGGGTTCAACATGTAAGAAGTAGAAAGTACAGGTATTTGTGTTTCACATGTAAGAAGTAGAAAGTACAGGTATTTGTGTTCAACATGTAAGAAGTAGAAAGTACAGGTATTTGTTCAACATGTAAGAAGTAGAAAGTACAGGTATTTGAGTTCAACATGTAAGAAGTAGAAAGTACAGGTATTTGAGTTCAACATGTAAAGTAGAAAGTACAGGTATTTGTGTTCAACATGTAAGAAGTAGAAAGTACAGGTATTTGGGTTCACATGTAAGAAGTAGAAAGTACAGGTATTTTGTTCAACATGTGAGAAGTAGAAAGTACAGGTATTTGAGTTCAACATGTAAGAAGTAGAAAGTTCAGGTATTTGAGTTCAACATGTAAGAAGTAGAAAGTACAGGTATTTGTGTTCAACATGTAAGAAGTAGAAAGTACAGGTATTTGTGTTCAACATGTAAGAAGTAGAAAGTACAGGTATTTGTGTTCAACATGTGAGAAGTAGAAAGTACAGGTATTTGGGTTCAACATGTGAGAAGTAGAAAGTACAGGTATTTGTGTCAACATGTAAGAAGTAGAAGTACAGGTATTTGTGTTCAACATGTAAGAAGTAGAAAGTACAGGTATTTGAGTTCAACATGTGAGAAGTAGAAAGTACAGGTATTTGTGTTCAACATGTAAGAAGTAGAAAGTACAGGTATTTGTGTTTTCAACATGTGAGAAGTAGAAAGTACAGGTATTTGGGTTCAACATGTGAGAAGTAGAAAGTACAGGTATTTGGGTTCAACATGTGAGAAGTAGAAAGTACAGGTATTTGTGTTCAACATGTAAGAAGTAGAAAGTACAGGTTTTGTGTTCAACATGTAAGAAGTAGAAAGTACAGGTATTTGAGTTCAACATGTAAGAAGTAGAAAGTACAGGTATTTGGGTTCAACATGTGAGAAGTAAAAGTACAGGTATTTGTGTTCAACATGTAAGAAGTAGAAAGTACAGGTATTTGTGTTCAACATGTAAGAAGTAGAAAGTACAGGTATTTGAGTTCAACATGTAGAAGTAGAAAGTACAGGTATTTGTGTTCAACATGTAAGAAGTAGAAAGTACAGGTATTTGTGTTCAACATGTAAGAAGTAGAAAGTACAGGTATTTGAGTTAGAAATGTAAGAAGTCAAAGTAAATATTTGTCAGAAAAATAAGTAGTGGAGTAAGTACTGAAACCAGAGAAATGTACTTAAGTACAGTAACGAAGTATTTGTACTCCACTACCTCTCACCTCTGGGGGTTTGGCAGCAGAGGGAGAGTGAGGACCATCTGGAGGACAGAAAACATGGTAGACGTCTCCCAGATTGTCTGATTCTGTCTCAACGGTGCCAAGAAGAGATGGCACAGAGGACGCTTTTATCTCCACCGGATCCACGTTTAGTCACACTGTTTCAGGGGGGGAGTAACGAAGCTCAATAATTGAAAATGACATGATGCTTATGTTTAACAGACGTAATATTCACTGTCCAAGAAGCATTTTAGTGTGCTAACATGTGCTAAAGGAAATGTATTAAACCCTAGCTGGCCTGGATGCTCTGACTTATATAAGCGTCTTTGAGCATTAGGAAAGGGCTATAGAAATCCAATGTATTATTATTATTATTAAATGCTAACAACAGGCTCAATATCAATGCTCATATTCAGATGTTTAGCATGTCTAATGATTATCATGTTCACCACCTAAACGTACCTAGTTAACGTGCTAATATGTCAATTAAATGAAATTGAAATTAACAAAGCCATGCTAGCTCGATGCTCTGCGTTAACTGCTCACAATGTCAATGCTTTACTCCACTAGTTACTTTTCTGACAACTTTTTACTTTCTACTTCTTACATTTTGAACCCAAATACCTGTACTTTCTACTTCTTACATGTTGAACACAAATACCTGTACTTTCTACTTCTCACATGTTGAACACAAATACCTGTACTTTCTACTTCTTACATTTTGAACACAAATACCTGTACTTTCTACTTCTTACATGTTGAACTCAAATACCTGTACTTTCTACTTCTCACATGTTGAACACAAATACCTGTACTTTCTACTTCTCACATGTTGAACACAAATACCTGTACTTTCTACTTCTCACATGTTGAACACAAATACCTGTACTTTCTACTTCTTACATGTTGAACACAAATACCTGTACTTTCTACTTCTTACATGTTGAACTCAAATACCTGTACTTTCTACTTCTCACATGTTGAACACAAATACCTGTACTTTCTACTTCTTACATGTTGAACACAAATACCTGTACTTTCTACTTCTCACATGTTGAACACAATACCTGTACTTTCTACTTCTTAGATGTTGAACACAAATACCTGTACTTTCTACTTCTCACATGTTGAACTCAAATACCTGTACTTTCTACTTCTTATAGTTTGAACACAAATACCTGTACTTTCTACTTCTTACATGTTGAACACAAATACCTGTACGTTCTACTTCTTATAGTTTGAACACAAATACCTGTACTTTCTACTTCTTACATGTTGAACACAAATACCTGTACTTTCTACTTCTTACATGTTGAACACAAATACCTGTACTTTCTACTTCTTATAGTTTGAACACAAATACCTGTACTTTCTACTTCTTACATGTTGAACCCAAATACCTGTACTTTCTACTTCTTACATGTTGAACACAAATACCTGTACTTTCTACTTCTTACATGTTGAACACAAATACCTGTACTTTTTACTTCTTAGTTTGAACACAAATACCTGTACTTTCTACTTCTTACATGTTGAACACAAATACCTGTACTTTCTACTTCTTACATGTTGAACACAAATACCTGTACGTTCTACTTCTTACATGTTGAACCCAAATACCTGTACTTTCTACTTCTTACATGTTGAACACAAATACCTGTACTTTCTACTTCTTACATTTTGAACCCAAATACCTGTACTTTCTACTTCTTACATGTTGAACACAAATACCTGTACTTTCTACTTCTCACATGTTGAACACAAATACCTGTACTTTCTACTTCTTACATTTTGAACACAAATACCTGTACTTTCTACTTCTTACATGTTGAACTCAAATACCTGTACTTTCTACTTCTCACATGTTGAACACAAATACCTGTACTTTCTACTTCTCACATGTTGAACACAAATACCTGTACTTTCTACTTCTCACATGTTGAACACAAATACCTGTACTTTCTACTTCTTACATGTTGAACACAAATACCTGTACTTTCTACTTCTTACATGTTGAACTCAAATACCTGTACTTTCTACTACTTCTCACATGTTGAACACAAATACCTGTACTTTCTACTTCTCACATGTTGAACACAAATACCTGTACTTTCTACTTCTTACATGTTGAACACAAATACCTGTACTTTCTACTTCTTACATGTTGAACTCAAATACCTGTACTTTCTACTTCTTATAGTTTGAACACAAATACCTGTACTTTCTACTTCTTACATGTTGAACACAAATACCTGTACGTTCTACTTCTTATAGTTTGAACACAAATACCTGTACTTTCTACTTCTTACATGTTGAACACAAATACCTGTACTTTCTACTTCTACATGTTGAACACAAATACCTGTACTTTCTACTTCTTAGTTTGAACACAAATACCTGTACTTTCTACTTCTTACATGTTGAACCCAAATACCTGTACTTTCTACTTCTTACATGTTGAACACAAATACCTGTACTTTCTACTTCTTACATGTTGAACACAAATACCTGTACTTTTACTTCTTATAGTTTGAACACAAATACCTGTACTTTCTACTTCTTACATGTTGAACACAAATACCTGTACTTTCTACTTCTTACATGTTGAACACAAATACCTGTACGTTCTACTTTCTTACTGTTGAACCCAAATACCTGTACTTTCTACTTCTTACATGTTGAACCCAAATACCTGTACTTTCTACTTCTCACATGTTGAACCCAAATACCTGTACTTTCTACTTCTTACATGTTGAACCCAAATACCTGTACTTTCTACTTCTCACATGTTGAACCCAAATACCTATACTTTCTACTTCTTACATGTTGAACCCAAATACCTGTACTTTATACTTCTTACATGTTGAACACAAATACCTGTACTTTCTACTTCTCACATGTTGAACCCAAATACCTGTACTTTCTACTTCTTACATGTTGAACCAAATACCTGTACTTTCTACTTCTTCCATGTTGAACTCAAATACCTGTACTTTCTACTTCTTACATGTTGAACACAAATACCTGTACTTTCTACTTCTTACATGTTGAACACAAATACCTGTACTTTTACTTCTTATGTTTGAACACAAATACCTGTACTTTCTACTTCTTACATGTTGAACACAAATACCTGTACTTTCTTCTTCTTACATGTTGAAACCAAATACCTGTACTTTACTTCTTACATGTTGAACACAAATACCTGTACTTTCTACTTCTTACATGTTGAACACAAATACCTGTACTTTCTACTTCTTACATGTTGAACCCAAATACCTGTACTTTCTACTTCTTACATGTTGAACACAAATACCTGTACTTTCTACTTCTTACATGTTGAACTCAAATACCTGTACTTTACTTCTTACATGTTGAACTCAAATACCTGTACTTTCTACTTCTTACATGTTGAACACAAATACCTGTACTTTCTACTTCTTACATGTTGAACTCAAATACCTGTACTTTCTACTTCTTACATTTGAACCCAAATACCTGTACTTTCTTACTTCTACATGTTGAACCAAATACCTGTACTTTTCTACTGCTTACATGTTGAACCCAAATACCTGTACTTTCTACTTCTTACATGTTGAACCCAAATACCTGTACTTTTCTACTTCTTACATGTTGAACCAAATACCTGTACTTTCTACTTCTTACATGTTGAACTCAAATACCTGTACTTTCTACTTCTTACATGTTGAACCCAAATACCTGTACTTTCTACTTCTTACATGTTGAACTCAAATACCTGTACTTTCTACTTCTTACATGTTGAACACAAATACCTGTACTTTCTACTTCTTACATGTTGAACCCAAATACCTGTACTTTCTACTTCTTACATGTTGAACTCAAATACCTGTACTTTCTACTTCTTACATGTTGAACTCAAATACCTGTACTTTCTACTTCTTACATGTTGAACCCAAATACCTGTACTTTCTACTTCTTACATGTTGAACCCAAATACCTGTACTTTCTACTTCTTACATGTTGAACCCAAATACCTGTACTTTCTACTTCTCTCATTTCCCAAACAGCTGGTTTCCTTTAGTCTGAATGTGTGTTTGGTGGCGTGATCATTATTCTTTAGAGTCATTGCCGTGCCTATTGATTTGAACACGATCCGTGTATCCATCATTTCCTGGTCTTCTCTAAAGAAGAGGGACCAATGGAAACGTTTGTCATGTTGCCGTTGCTTCAGCATGGAAAACATTCATTAGCTAACAATGGACATTATTGTTCTATGTAATATAAAGGGAGCTCAGGTACTCTTTAAAACAGCTGCTAGTTATGGGTACTTTCTACTGAAGTACATTTCAAAGCCCATACTTCTTTACTTTTACTTAAGAAGTTTAGTCAGTACTTCTACTTTTAGTATTGAGTATTTTTAAACACGAGTATCTGTACTTCTACTTGAGTAAAGGATGTGTGTACTTGTACAGCCTCTAGTGATGCTTTCTGTATCTTCTGGAGGATGAAATGCTGATGTAGATGAGAGAATGTCCCCGAGGTTCAATTAGCGCGCCGCCACAGGTCCTCTCAGCCTTCATTAGCTTCCCGCTGGATCACACACACACACACACACACACACACACACACACACACACACACACACCACACACACACACACACACACACACACACACACACACACACACACACACACACACACACACACACACACACACACTCTTTCCACCCTATGGAGGTTGCTGTATTGTGCCGAACCCTCAGGTTTTAATGATCTCACGAAGAGCTTTCTCAGAAGTGTTGGTGCTGCTGTGTGCTGTTATGTGGTTTGTTAATTCCTCGGGGAGCAGGGTGTTGGTCCGCCACCTCGGAGTCTTCTTTCCCGCCTCGGCACACACTTTTCCCGGCTAACTAGACTCTCAGGTGTTAACATGCCAGACATGGTGGAGGAGGAGGAGGAAGAAGTCACAGATTCAGCCTTTCCCTGCCACTGGATACCCTGGCATTCAGTCGGATCTACCTGTAGTTTTACCCAGTTCTGCTGATAGGGACGTGACGAACAATATTTGAAGATATCTTTGTTATCGTGAGCATCATGGTTCATGTGCTGATTCCATTCATACAGATATCAAACTGTGGTTGTTTATGCAATTCACCAAGTTCCTAGGCCACTTATTATGCGAGCATATCTTGGCTTGGACACGTGTTGAATAAATACCGAAGGGTTTGTGAAGACTGTGGCCGTTTCTCAATGTCGAGTACCTGCTGCAGAGCCACTATTTCAAGTATACTACGTCATCGAGTGGCGCCGAAGGACTGTTTAAATGCATGTTAAATGCCCGCCACTCGATGACGTAGTATTAGTGCTGCGTACCTGGACTCACATTCAGGTTCAGGTCCGGACTCAAGTCCAGAGGTTCAGGTTCAGGTCCGGACTTATAAGTCCTGACCTGAACCCATGGCTTGTGTCAAGTTGTGTGAGTAACTAAAGTGAACTTATGTGAGCTAATTATCAATTGAAAATTAACTCATAATCAACTCAAATTCAAACTCGTCAGGTTTATTGTGCTCCCTTCCAACTTGTGTCTACATTTCTCTACAAAGTACAAATGTAAAAAAAACACTTTTTGCCACTTAGTCTACAAATGACTTATGACAGCAACTACAGTGAACTACTACAAAGTTCAAACATGTATTTCATTTACCAAACTAACCAAACAGTCCCTGAGCTGACTGAGCCTAAATCCTTAAAACGTTGCTGAAAGGTAGAGTGTAGAGTAGACTATACGCATTACACTGTTACACACCTACTATACAGTAGGCTACACTGTAGTGACTGTACAGTCAGAGTGTGTACTGTCTGTACACCATGTCTTTTCTACAACTCTACATGTGTACATTATACAGTATACTACATACATAGTGATGTACATACATACTGTTAGAAATTAAAATCAATGTTGATATGGTGTAATTTTGAATTAAATACACTCTTTAATTTAAATCAGTTTTATTCTGAAAAAACCGGAAGTTCACACTATTAACTTAATACTTTTATTCTGAAAATTCTTTACTTCCGGTTAGCATTAGCATGTGGCGAAATGCTACGTTTTCAAACCGTGAATCGAAGGTGAAATGACATGTGATGTTGTACACTGAGCACACTGGGATTAGCACTCATTTATTGACGCTGAATAACGTTTATCAGGGAATGTTTAAATAACCACAGACACCAGAATATACCTAAGTGCTAGTTTTTTTGCGAGTCCAAGTACCGGTTGCCGACGTTCCGGTTTTAACCGGACTTGAACCGAAACTTTTTACAAGTCCAGTACCGGTTCGGCGTACCGGTACGCAGCACTACATAGTATACTTGAAATAGTGGCTCTGCAGCAGGTACTCGACATTGAGAAACGGCCCCAGTGTCCTCACCGGAGGCAGGTAACAATTTCAGCGTCATTTTCATCCAAATCATACCTCGCAGAGTCCCTGTGATGATTCTACAGTAAGAGCTACTGCACTGCATTGAAACATTTAAACACGCTTACATGTTTACGCAAATCAAAAAGTAGTTGTCTATGTTCCTAGCATAGATGAGAGTGACAAATACGTCACTTCCTGGCAAAAAGTACGGCCCCGCCCCTTCAGGGGGAAAACAATGCATTAGAGCAAAGCGGAACATAACAGTGTCTGAGCTCATATTGCACCTCAAACAACAAATACATCCAGAGTTACGGTTTCTTTACTTCCTCTTGTTGAAGAAAATGGAACCATGTATTTTATTATATAAAGCTTAAATATGTTAAAAACGGTGTTAAAACTCTGAATGCCATAGCCATGTATCGTATAGTTTAATGCTTTAGCAATATAAACAGGATAACAGAAATCCTGACATGGGTACTCATAAAGACCTGTGTTGGAAAGTACGCACTTCCCCTTTCGATGAGACGAACTTTCTATGCACTTCCCCTTTCGAGGAGAACATCTGTTATGTGTTTCCTTGCGGGAAGTGAATAGTTAACCAAAGCAACGAAGAAGGACACCTTTAACGCACCAGCTTGCACACACAGGATGTGACAAACCACGTGTCAGACCATGTGACAAGCCGCGGGGAAAGAAGAGGAAAAAAGAAGACTGAAGAACATCGGAGAGCAGTTCCTCTTTGAACCCAGTTCGAACTTGAACTCTCCAGCTTTCGCAGGCAACGGAAGACGACCTTACACTAACTCATAGTGAGGCAAACCTAAATCTCAGATATGATATGTATCTGATGTGTGGTGTTATAACTTGTGAAACGTTAATAAAACGACCTGAGTCCTGAGTCCAGTTTTGATTCCAGTGTCCTGTTCCTTGGCTGAGGATCGATCCCTGACGGAGTCTTGCAGAACGCCAGAGAGAACAACGGGTAAGTCGCACCTCGGTAACTCTGTTGCTGAATTCTATGTCATATTGGAGGTCTCCACGATCGGTTGATCTTAAATACGGCAGCAGTGCTTTACGGGTATTGAACCCCAAGGTTTCAGAGGTGTGTTCATTAAGGTCTGTGTTTAAAGTCTAAAGGGATAAACTAACAGGGTAAAGTTAAAATATGTGTAAAACTGATGAATGAGGGAGTATAGGAAGAAGGAAGTTTGTCGGTACCTCGTGGTGGTGTGTGAGGACACGCCTCTTATGCCCGGACTGAGTAAAAACCTTAATTGTATAACACTCTACAGAGAACAAGGACAATAAAAGAAACTCAGAAATCTCAGTTTCAGTGTAAGCTGCTGCCTGCCACATATTTTTTAAATTAAACCACAACAACAACAGAAGGCACTGTGCTTAAAGAAGTCAAGGACTTCAAGTACCTGGGCTCATGGGTCAACTCAACCGAGCAAGATCTTAAGGTGAGGAAGGCACTTGCATGGAGGGCCCTGAACGGCATGACCAGTGTATGGAACTCCAACCTCCCCCGTCAAATCAAACTCAGCTTCTTCTATGCAACGGTAGAGTCTGTTCTCCTCTATGGCAGTGAATGCTGGACCCTGAAGCCAACCCTGCAAAAGTCTCTAGACGGATGCTTCACCAGAATGTTGCGAGCAGTACTTAACATCAGCAAGAGTGTACATTTAACCAACAACATCCTGTACGAGGGAATACCAAGGGTGAGCGAGAACATTGCAGCCAGGAGAATGAGACTAGCAGGACATTGCCAAAGGCATCAAGAGCTGCCAGCCGGCAAATTGGTGCTGTGGGAACCAACACACGGGCATCGGTCACGAGGACGTCCCGCACAAACATACGTGGACGTACTCAAGAATGACGTAGGAGCACAAAGTACCAATGAACTGGCCAGATGTATGGAGAACCGGGACGACTGGAAGCAACGATGGAGGGCTCGTCTGAGGACGACCTAGAGAGAAACCAGAAATCTACGCAGATCATCGATGTCCAGTAACATTCTTTAATAGTTTGTGTTGACGTTACCGTTTTAGGGTAGAAATACACACACACTGTCGGCGTTGCTTCAACTGGAAGTGAAACGGTTATTGCGCACGTCCAGTTATCACGACAATACAGGAAATGACTTTTAGTATAAGAGTACAAAATAAACAGATTCATATCTTATATCTCAACACCCCCACTTACTCTTATACTGTACACAACGTAACACCTATTCAACACCTTGTACACTTGCACAATAACACAGTGCTTTTAAACCTTCGGGGGTTATTTACATTCCAAACTGATATTTTTACAAATGTCTCACTTTTGCCCGTTGTTGCAGGCTTAGTAAACATATCAGCTGTAGGGCAATCATCAATGGTTATCATGTCATCACTCCGTACAAACCATGACTGATAATTGGGCTTCTTGCAGATTAAAAAAAGCGCTGTTTTCTTAATTTTTTGATGTGATTGCCGAAAATGTAACAATCTGTATTTACTGCCATTGAAATGACAGCGAAGGTTTTCTCTGGGCCGTCCTTTCGCCCAGAAGTGACGCATGTGTTCTCATTTACACCGTAATTAAAACAAATGTTAGCCATGCTATCACCTTCAATTGTCTGTCATTACTAAAACCATCTTAATTTCTCATTAGCATCCCAATGTTCTTGAGATAGATTTACCTTGTTTTCCACCAATATGGTAAATAAAGCACTTTGTAGATACTTAGTTTTCACCGAGTCTGAATATTAATCACATTTAGCAGCAATCAGACCTCATCTCTGTTACAGCTCCGTCTTCATTTCCCTAAACCCTAGATGCAGATGAGAATTTAATCCGCTCACTTATTTGGTTTAATGGATATGGAAATTAGATTAGGGCGAATCTCAGCGCCGCGCCATCTGGGACGAAACGGATAGTCCGAACTTCAAGATTCTCCGTTTATCTTTTCTGGATCCAGGAGACGGGGAAAGTACGAGGGAGTAAACAGGTTTAAAGATTAGATAAGATAGATTTATTATCACGTAATTCAAAACAACCAATATCTTTCGTCAGCCTTAGCAATGCACAAAACCAAATGATGCTTCTTTATCAAAACACACGTTTGGAATCGGAGTTTCCCGAGCTTTTTTCTTTCAGCTCGTTGTTTTGGTTTGACGTCACATTACTTGCTTGGTTGAGTCTTACAGCTCTCATCAACCTTGTTTCTATTTGCAGAAGAATCAATTTCACTTCATAAATCTGTAAAAAGCGACTGGAGAGAAACAGCAGACGGACAAAAGCTGGTAAACACAGAGGAGCATTTCAAGGAGACGATTAACAGCAGTGAGATTACTACGAATACTACTGGGTTGTTTAACCTGTACTCTTCATTTATACATTGATATCATACGTTTTCCAACAATGGAAATACCTTCAACTTTTATTAAAGAACAAGATATTTTATGAGCATTTATAGCCCTTTCCTACGGATGATTTAACCAAGTTTCACGCCAATAACAGCCACGACAACGCTCCAAATGAACGCCACTTAAAACCGTATTCATCTTTGCAACTACATCTAGAAAACCACATTAAAGTTAAATTTCACATCCATGTTTCCCCCAAGAATCCAGTCTGTATGCTAAGCTACAGGCTAAGTCACATCTCTGCATGTCTCGCACACCCGGGAACGACATATATCAACTCTTAATTTAATCACTACGTATATATTTCCTCCTGACATTCAGATGTATTGATGAGGCAGGAAGCCCCCTGCGAGCCGCTCCATATTTACCGGCCAATTACCTCTCTGAGGGTCGACATGACCGCGGGCTTTTTCCAACGCTACGCGAAGGTGAGCGGGTAATTAAGCAAACATGGAGTCACTCGGTACTTTACCCATCACCAATGTCTTATTTCTTCAACTCAAGGACACGTCTCGGAGCGGGAGGACGGATTTCCTCGAGCAAACTGTTGGGAAATTACTCCGTGTACTCTTCCAACATGAGAGTAGCATGCTAACAAAGGTATCAACTGTAGCTGTGAACATGACAGGATGTGTGATTACCTAGAAGAGCATCAGGACTGTTTGAGGCAGATGATAGCTATGTGATTAACATGATGATTCAGCCTCTATGGAGAGAGACATCAAGCATGCTCATTTCTGACGTGGAGCTAATCTGAAGTAAACATTGAATACTGCTTTCTATTCCTCCATCTTGTGACTGTGTAACTCCCTCTCTTGGATATCAGCATGTGAAGGACACTGCTCAGGAACTAGTCTCTGTATGTGATGACTCCTTCTGGAGAGGATCACAGACACATGGATCCTGAGGCTGAAGCTCAAGCCGGGGACGAGTGAGAGTTTTCTAAAAGCAATGATAATTTAGTTTAATCCGTCAAAAAGAAGTCCGAATTTTAAGATTTATGAAAAAGTGAGCATTTTTTGAAAAAAATAGGATTTTGAGATTTTGAAAAAAAATCAGGATTTTGAGAAAAAGTACAGTATTTTGAGAAAAAGTCAGTATTTTGAGAAAAATACAGGATTTTGAGAAAAATACAGAATTTTTAGATTTTTAGAAAAAGTCAGGATTTTGAGGAAAAGTCACGATTTTGTGATTTTGAGAAAAATACAGAATTTTTTGATCTTTAGAAAATGTCAGAATTTTGAGAAAAAGTCAGGATTTTGAGGAAAAGTCAGGATTTAGAGGAAAAGTCAGGATTTTGAGAAAAAGTCAGGATTTTGAGAAAAAAGTCAGGATTTTGAAAAAAATACAGAATTTTGTGATTTTGTGAAAAAGTCAGTATTTAGTTCATGACAGGATGTATGATTACCTAGAAGAACCGGTATTCCTCCATCTTGTGACTGTGTAACTCCCTCTTGGATGTGAAGGACACTGCTCAGGAACTAGTTGTACCAAAAGCCCTCAGGTGGAGTTTTCATCTTCACATTCGAGGTCCGTTTTATTTAAAAGAGGCTGACTCAAGGTTAAGGGGAATGGAGGCAGCCTGCAGGAGAGAACATGGTGGATAGATAATGACCTGTCAGAAAGCAAAGAAGATTCTGGGCGTCCTTACATCCTCTTCTGAGGTGAAGACACTTCTCGTCACGGCCTGCCATCGCAGTAATCCCCTCGCCTGCAGCTCCATTAGGAAATGAAACAAGTTGTTGGGCAGGAGGGGGTTAATCCGGCAGTAAAAAGGGCCTCAGCTGCCCTTTAAAACCACTGTCAGTTTACAGAGACTTCAGACGACCCTTTCACCCTGACCCTTATTGATTCAGGTCACACACACACACACACACACACACACACACACACACACACACACACACACACACACACACACACACACACACACACACACACACACACACACACACACTGAGCCCTGCAGCTACAGCACTATAGGGTGCCGTAATGTTTCAATTACTGAAGTCTGTCATGGCGTGTCGGGGGAAACACAATTCAAACGTCTGACTTCCAATGTAGCATTTTCTATACTGTAACTTTACTATTTCTGTTATTGTGAACACACAACATCTGTGTGTGTAGGTGCCACTTTTTGAATATGTTTGGGGGAATCTAAGGATTTTAAAGGCTCTTGATGATAATGTGTGATATTAGAGTATATAACGAGTAGTGACTTGACTTTTCGGGCATGAAAAATCATACTCTCTTTATTTTCTCACCAATGTTTTGCCTTTAAAATTGAATATAATGACCGAAGTGACACGATCGCTAAGATTAATTACCATTACCCGAGCTTCTTAGCCTCTTTCAGCTTGGGTTTGACGTCACATTTACTTGTTTGATTGAGTCTACAGCTCTCAAGGAACAATTTAACTTCACAAATCAGCAGACGGACAAAAGCTGGTAAACACAGAGGAGTATTTAAACTGAAGGAGACGATTACGTAGGAGTTAGACAGCAGTGAGATTTCACCTGTACTCTTCATTTAAACATTGATATCATACGTTTTCAAACAATGTAAATAAAGATTTGCTTCCAAAACGTATTGGCGTACAGTTAGTAGTATAACGCAGCAATTCTCTATTCCTCTATTCTCTAAAACTGTATTTAAATGTCCTTTTAATGTGTTTCTGCTGCACTAATCCTTAATTCCTTTTGTTTGTAAAGCACTTTGAATTGCCGTGTGTTGAAAGGTGCTTTATAAATAAACCAGCCATGCCAAAAAGGGGAAATACCTAAGTGCAAGTCCCTCAAAATTGTGCTTAAGTACATTGGTAAATAATGTGGAAGACGGCAGCTGCTTGCTAACGCTTCAGCCATAACATCATTATCGTTTAATGAGCCTGACAGCCAGGGCCCCGCCTACTTTTGGCCACAAAACGAGCTCTAATATGAAACACAGGACACAAGACTAGGTCTGTTAGCATCAAATAATGTGTATTGTTATCTCATTTTAACTGTAGACCCCAACTCTCATCTCCAAAATGAGTGAATTAAATACGCTGTAATGTTAAGGGCTGCCTCTGATAGTTATTTACACATGTGTTTACTTTCTGATGAGTTTCTTTATGATCTGTTTGCTCCATTTAAAGGTCTCCTATCATGCAAAATGCACTTTCTGATGTCTCTTATACATCAATGTGTGTCCCCGGTGCGTCGGGGAACTCACGCAGCGTCAGAGAATAAAACCCTCTCTCTTTTCCTCCGTACCCAAATCTCTAAAAACGGGGAACAACGGAGCTGATCCAGATTTGCGTCCGATATGACGTCATATCTGAAATGTGGACCCACGGCCCAATCAGAAACGCTGCTATCAGAAACAATGACCGACTGTTTTGGACGTAATATGGTCGGTGTTTACATTAGCATCGCTAACACTCAGAGCTAACCTGTACTGGAGAGCATGTGTGTGAAGAAGCAGGAAGTAAAAAGGAACTCACCTTGTGGTATAACCGGCAAGAGAGAAAGCCTTTGAGCTCCAAACTGTTTCAGAGAGAATCCTTGATAATCCATGATATGGCGTTTCATCACGGCAGCATTTAGTTTAGACAGTAGCTGCCGGGTCCCTCATGAGCTCAGACCCCTCCTCTTTAAAGCTTTATACCCAAATCAGCACTTTAGAAACAGGAAGTGAAATAGAGGGATATGAGGCGTGGCTAGAATGATCTGTTTGGTATTTTGATCAAAACACTTCATAGACATGTTTTTTATATATTTGTATATATCTGAGACCTCTGCTATTGCCTACACACAGCACGATAGGTGACCTTTAAAGAGCCTGTGACACGAGTTTCCCCCATCATCCAAACCCATAAATTTGAGTAAATATTGTCCCCTTGAAAACCGTTACTGAACTGATTTTGGATATTTGTACTTTGATAACCATTAATCTGCCCTTCAATGTTGACCATTTTCTGGATTTTCTCGGGGATTCTTCAAGTCCCGCCAAATTATGGGTGACGTCATTGCGGGCACAGCGCTCCAGCTGCACCGTTCAGGATCCCAGCATCTGCATATAAACGCACGATGGCGCACACAGCAGCAAGCTCAGACAGCGATGACAGTTTAATTTTGAACGTGTCTGAGAGCTCATATGAGGCTGAAGGATCGGTTCATGTTGTATCTGTTAGAAGTTTAGGAATTAGGTGCGTCAATATGGGCGATCATACGGTCATGTAGCCAGTGGTGGAATGGGACTAAAAATCATCCCGGGACTCTCGACCGGCCCACTTCGGTACCGCTAGTAAATTGTCAACGGGGGGAGTGGGGGATGTCGGGGGCGGCGGGTGCTGTAGGCTGGGGAAGGCTAAACCTTCCCAAATATTTGTGTCACTGCATCCTGGTAAAATACAAATATAATGTATAATGTCTGTGTCTTTGACATTAGCGCTGCTAGCCACCTGTGCCCTGTACTACGAAGCCAGTTCAACATACCCTGGATATGTTTGAGTAACAAAAAAACTAACAACAAACTAACAAACGAGATCTCGCTAAGCGGTCCTACGACGCTGGTTATTAACTCGGTAAATCAAGCCAGGGTTTCTCTCACCAGCTGAGAGCGCGTTCACGTCTAAGACACGAGTGGATCTGACTTTAATTACATTTGACTTGAGTGTTTCGTCAACATAATGTGTTACTTAAAATAATACTTCTGCATACAGTATGTGACACTGTGAAGTGTTGCACGGCCAGATACGGCTCAGCTGACTCAGATAAGGAAATATATGATATAATATGATCGATGATCTGATTGATGATGTAATATGAATGATAAGTGCGACACGTCGGCGTCTTCTCTGCATACGGCAGTTTAAACTGTATTTCCTTTATCCTGTAATATAACTTGAGAGATTTAAACTCCGCACACTGAGTTGATCTCTTTTCTATAGACGCCGGTGGCGGGCAGCGTCAGGTAAAATAAGTTATTTAGCCTTCCCAAACCTGAGCCTCACGCGCCGCCTATGGGGGATGTACTAGTGACTTATCCGACCGGCCCACTTCGGTACCGGCCCATCGGGATTCGTCCCGATGGCCAGTCCGCCACTGCACCCAGCCCACGTAAACTGTCAACGGGGGGAGCCTCGCTGCGGGGAAACGGTGGACCTAGTGTCCCGATCGGAGTGGGAATAATAATAATAATAATCCGTGCATTTTATCCATTAATTTCCCCAACATTGTGGTAAAAAAAAAACACACGTTTAATCCATGTTGGTGTACTACAACTACAAAAAGCATCGGTTTGTTTTCTCATCAGGAAATGCAGACCGGCTCAAACAAACGATTTGTAATCATCATCCTCACGATCATTTAATGTATCATATGTTCGCCGAATTGACATGAAAGCACTGACAAATATGAATATACTGTAGTCAACTTCATTACAACGTTATTAACATGCCTAAACTCAGTAATTCACCATTTCTACGCATGACAACACACTTTGTCTGTGTTTCGCTCTCTCGCCGCACAGTGAAGCGTTCCCGCATTGACGTCACTTCCGGCTTCCCCCAAAACTTCAAAATGACTCGAAGGAATTTCCCCACGATGTTCGAAATTATTGATATTTATCGGAACGGTATCGCATCTTCTTTTTTAAACTGACTGTTCGAGATGACTAGTAGCCCAATATTTCATTGCACAACAGTTGTTGGGATGCTGTCACAGGCTCTTTAAGTAAAAAGAATAGAGACAAATCTAATTATTTGAAAGAGACTAAAGCAATGTCGTAAAAATTGAAAAAAAAGTTACTATGATTACATTTATTAACACGTCTTCAATGCATGCCCGGTTAAAATGCATTTAAATTCAGTTAAATAACACAATTCATGTGTATTTGACATGCATATCGTTATTTGACCTGTGTTTACTTTCCGACGAGTCTCTCAATTATCTGTCTGGACCATTTAAATAAAAAAATATCTGAAAAATCTAATTATTTAAAAGAGACCAAAGCAATTTGCGTACAAACAGAAGTAAAAAAAGTAAATACTACCACATTTTTTCAATATATGCCTGGTTAAAAATGCATTTAAATTCAGCTAAAAAACATAATTATTGTGTATTTTACATGCATATAGTTATTTGACCTCTGACACCTTAATTGTTTTGTGTTTATAACAAAATAAACATGTTTCTCGATTGCAAAAAAGCTTAAATGTACACTCTCACAGATGGGACTCTGCAGAGGGGTCAGCGGGCACGGGTATGGAGCGTTTTGCTCAAGGACACTACAGCAGAGGAGGTTTTAATATTTGAGCCTTGGATATGTTAGTTCAAATATAACAAACGCTCACAAGGTCGGTCCTTCAGTCTCTCTCTGAAACAGATGCTGTCTCTCTGGGATCGATACCCGTCGATCAGA
This sequence comes from Pogonophryne albipinna, assembly GCA_028583405.1. Lineage (NCBI taxonomy): Eukaryota > Metazoa > Chordata > Actinopteri > Perciformes > Artedidraconidae > Pogonophryne > Pogonophryne albipinna. The sequence continues at coordinate 1,711,337 of CM053258.1, forward strand.
GGATCCTTTATGGAAAAAGGCTCCATTCCTGCAGATGTCTTTTGTTTTAAATCCATGAACAGACGCTACACGATGCAGGCATGCAGCTATTCAAAGTTCCTCTGTTGTTATTTACCGCAGGCTCTTTGACCCCTGATGTGTTTCAGTTGAACGCCAGCAATCATTTTGTTCTGAGTGGGTGTCAATTTTCCTGTTCTTATTTTTTAGGGCTTTTTATTTAATTGTGATAAAATGTTGTGATAATGTCAATTGTGGAAAATGTGCAATCCTGTGAAGGGACTTTCGTTGCTATAGCAGCTAAACTGGTAATGAATTCACCCTGAAGAGTGAAATGAAACGAGCTGGAGCTCAACATGAGGAACGTGTTCAGTAAATCACGACGTTTTAAACTCTCCTTAACACTTTTATCGAAGTATTCAACTCTCAATATGAACATGTTGTGGTTTAAATCTCCTTAAGACAGGTCTGCACTTCTGTAAAGGGACCAAATATAGTGTTGGCAATATACTTTATCCTTTATTTTCTCCTTACCTCACAGTGATGATTTGGGGAATTCATGCTTTGACAAGTGTGCTTACAAGGCTGCAGGCGAGACACTTTTAAAATGTCTATTTTCTGAACGTAGATTGGATCGATCAGGCTAAGCTAAGCTACCGTTAGCTGCTCCGACACTCTCACGATAACGTCATACAAACATAAAGAAGCAGTGACTATATTTGCCATAGACAGTATTTGGTTTGTATATTTTTAAACACTGATATTTGTCCAGTTTCTGAACCGATATGAGGATCTGTGAGATCTGTGTGCTAACAGCTAACGGCTAACAGCTAACAGCTAACAGCTAACTGGGGAATGTTTGCTTTGCAGCAGCATAAAAAGACAAGGCATTGTACATTAGAGAAATTAAAAGACTATAAATGAACAATCCAAAATGTAAACACCTCAAATAGAAATCAAATAGCACTAAAAAAGTAGTATCTGTAGGAGACCAACCAGAGAGATTATTGTATGCAATAATCCAAACTCACATGGAGAAATCCCATTGAACCAGGGAGATGATGCCTTCAGGGTCCAACGCAGAAATACGTCACCCTGCACGTCAGCTCGGCGGCTCAGGTGTTGCTCGGTTCAGATTTATTTCACAGATCTCGGGGGTCACGGTCAACCCTGGCAACCGGTCCCCACCCCGTACATGGACAAGAATAGGGAGCGAACTAACCCCCTCCCACACATACTTCTGAAAAAAACGCCGTCCTCTCTGCAGGCTTTTCATTAGCTGCAGTCATCAGGAGGTTAAGAGTGAGTGACACAAGTAGTGGGGTTTGAACACACACACACGCACTCCCACACACACCCACGCACTCCCACCCACGCACTCCCACACACACAGTCCCACACACACAGTCCCACACACACACACACACACACACACACACACACACACACACACACACACACACACACACACACACACACACACACACACACACACACACACACACACACACACACACACACACACACACACACACACACACACACACACACACTCTCTATCTCTCTCACACACATACACAGGTTTAGTTTGATATATACTTCCTGTGAAGATGTGAATCAGTTTTTTCCCGAAGTACAGAACAGTGAAGTATTTCTCCCGAGGGGTAATTGGGTTTCATGACAGACCTCTATTTATTTCATCAAATAAAGTAATAAAATAATACAAACATTGAATAAAATAATGCACATAAAGACACACTTTATTTAAATGTTAATGTTGTTTTTAAACAGTAATTACTAACATATTTTTAAATGCTCATTTAACTGGCAGACATGTTTCCATGAAGGACATCAATCAAATGTTTTACTCTGAATTAATGTATTCATTTTAAACATAATTTATTTTGGGGGTTGTTCTGGTGGAAATTGGGGAACATCTTTTTGCATCTGCTGCGGCTGAAAGCACACGTCTGAAATCCTGCAGAACATCAGTGTGTTCTGTTAGCTATTGTTCAGAGGGAGGAGTGTGTGTGTGTGTGTGTGTGCGTGCGTGTGTGTGTGTGAGGGGGGGATGCAGCTGATCTGAGGGCCCTGCAGGAACACAAAGGGTCTGGGACCTCCTCCTCACAATGCCCCGGCTCTAATGCTTGTAAATCTATTCACACATCCAGAGGCCAGAGATAATAACAAGCTGTTCAGAATGAATTTCTAATGAGACGCTGCAGAGATCCTGCCTCACGTGAAACCGTTCAGAAACAGTCTGCGTTGATGCGGAGATGTGTCTGTACGAAGCGGTGGATTAAAAACGGCGTATAAAGGAATCTGAGAAATGCAAACACACATTGAAGTGCGTCTTAAAAACTTAGTTGATCGGGTGCACCAAGAGAATTTCTACGAGTGTATAGATGTTGGTTTTAGGATTCCTAAATCGCTGTCAATTTAATATTCAGGGGTTAAATCGGGTCGACAGACGCAATTTCGTTACAGCGGCTGGAAACCTTTCCTTTAGGAGAAACGCGCTGCAGTTTCAGAAACGAGCTAACGAAGCTAAAGAAGCTAACCCTGTTATTTACAATAAACTGAAAAAACACTTACAATTCCATCCAGAGCGTGTGTGTGTGTGTGTGTGTGTGTGTGTGTGTGTGTGTGTGTGTGTGTGTGTGTGTGTGTGTGTGTGTGTGTGTGTGTGTGTGTGTGTGTGTGTGTGTGTGTGTGTGTGTGTGTGTGTGTAGATATTGCACAAAGATAGATTTACCAGATATATGCAAGTGCCCGATCTAATCAAAGAAAGACAATAGAGGAAAAATCTAACTGTATTTGTGTGTCTGGTCTGTGTGTGTGTGTGTGTGTGTCTGTGTGTGTGTGTGTGTGTGTGTGTGTGTGTGTGTGTGTCTGGTCTGTGTGTGTGGCCTAGCATTACTATACTTGTGGGGACCTAAATCTGTTTACACAGTCACGTGTGGGGACTCGCCTCCCTCATGGGGACAAAATGGAGGTCCCCATGAGGGGAGTCATTACTTTTAGGGTTAAGACTTGGTTAGGGTTAGGGTTAGGCATGTGTTGGTTATGGTTAAGTTTAGGATAAGTCTCCAGGAAATGCATGTAAGTCAATGTAATGTCCCCTGAAGTGATGTATACATGGAATGTGTGTGTGTGTGTGTGTGTGTGTGTGTGTGTGTGTGTGTGTGTGTGTGTGTGTGTGTGTGTGTGTGTGTGTGTGTCTGAGTGTGTGTGTGCGAGTGTGTGTGTGTGTAGATATTGCACAAAGATAGATTTACCAGATACATGCAAGCTTGGACATGTGCCAGATTTAATCAAAGTAAGCCATAAGAAACAAATCTAACTGTGTGTGTGTGTGTGTGTGTATGTGTGTGTGACAGTAAAGTGTATTTCTTGCAGAGTTTTGAAGCCCAGCGATCAGAGTGTGTTTCAGCTCCTCTGAGTCAGAGTTAATTATCCCTTCTCTCTGAAGTGAACAAGGCGATTAAGGTTCTGTTGATCCGAGCTGATCAGCTGATGTTATCTCAGCAGCTGTTTCCTGTCCTCAGCTGCACACTGACCGTTCTATTGGTCAATTAAAGACAGAGAGGGCAAAAGTACACACCTCCTTTACTCGAGTAGAAGTACAGATACTCGTGTTCAAAAATAGAAGTACTGACTAAACTTCTTTACTCAAGTAAAAGTAAAGAAGTATGCGGCTTCGAAATGTACATTGTTGACTCCACTTACTAACTTTGAACTCCGCCTTAACAACAAGTGAAGCTAACCCTAAAGATAAGGTTTCACACTTAGCATTTGAAATCCTTTTCATTCCGTGTTATCAGAGGATGAGCTTTAGGTTTGTTTGAAGTTGCAAATGAATAAAGAATACGCAGCAGGCTTTTTGAAATATAGGTTAGAAAGAAATAAGCATTATGTCTGATCGGGACGTTTAAGTTGACAAATGATGCTGTTAAGTCTTTATATGTCTGATGCAGGTAAACACAAAGATTAATTATCACACACACACACACACACACACACACACACACACACACACACACACACACACACACACACACACACACACACACACACACACACACACACACACACACACACACACACACACACACACACACACACACATACCATGTATACATCACTTCAGGGGACATTACAACATCCATGTTGTCCCCATAAGGGAGGCGAGTCCCCACACGTGAGTTTGTAAACAGATTTAGGTCCCCACAAGTATAGTAATGCTAGGCCACACACACACACACACACACACACACACACACACACACACACACACACACACACACACACACACACACACACATACCATGTATACATCACTTCAGGGGACATTACAACATCCATGTTGTCCCCATAAGGGAGGCGAGTCCCCACACGTGAGTTTGTAAACAGATTTAGGTCCCCACAAGTATAGTAATGCTAGGCCACACACACACACACACACACACACACACACACACACACACACACACACACACACACACACACTCGGTTTCACTTGTTGACTCTGTGACACCAGCACCTGCCGACCCCCCCGAGGTGTGTTTGATTCGGTGTTTACTCTCCTTTCTTTGCGGGTTTTTGTCTCTTTTGTTTGAGAGAGTTGGAGATAAGAGGAGGCGCGTGCAGAGCGGCAGCTGAGAGGAAAAGGAGGAGGAGGAGGAATTGATATCCTCCAAATACAAATAAACATTTGGTTAATGTTAAGATGTTACTCCTCCTTTCAGCCACAGAAGGGATGCCTGACACACATGTTCTAAAAACATCCACGGAGATGTTGTTTGGTAAAACTAAAAGCATGATTTATTAAAAAATAAACTCCAGAAATAAAATCCAAATACATCCTGATCTATAACGTGGTCATCAAACGGCAGCTTTTCCAGGCTTTCAAGAGGCTTTATTCTGCTTCTTGGGGGTTTCCCTCTCCTGTGGGTTTTAGTGCATGTAAATGGTCTGCAAAGGCTAAAATCGCCAAATTCCGGACATATTGACATCACTAACACTCACACTTCTATTGGCTAGCGCTCCAACACATTGTATGTGATAGGCTAAGGGGCAGGACATCTTTAAAATAGGTTGACCACAACAGAGCCGGGCAGCTAACCAATCAGAGCAGACTGGGCTCTGGTTTCAGACAGAGGGTGAAAAGAGGTGCTGCAGCACAGGCAGTATGAGAACAATAAAGAGCTTTATGAACATTAAAGCATGGAGACATGTAGAGACACTACATACTGATATACACCTGAACATCAGCAGGAGAGGACTCTTTAAAGTAGAGACACTACATACTGATATACACCTGAACATCATCAGGAGAGGACTCTTTAAATTAGAGACACTACATACTGATATACACCTGAACATCAGCAGGAGAGAACTCTTTAAAGTAGAGACACTACATACTGATATACACCTGAACATCAGCTGGAGAGAACTCTTTAAAGTAGAGACACTACATACTGATATACACCTGAACATCAGCTGGAGAGAACTCTTTAAAGTAGAGACACTACATACTGATATACACCTGAACATCAGCTGGAGAGAACTCTTTAAAGTAGAGACACTACATACTGATATACACCTGAACATCAGCTGGAGAGAACTCTTTAAAGTAGAGACACTACATACTGATATACACCTGAACATCAGCTGGAGAGAACTCTTTAAAGTAGAGACACTACATACTGATATACACCTGAACATCAGCTGGAGAGAACTCTTTAAAGTAGAGACACTACATACTGATATACACCTGAACATCAGCTGGAGAGAACTCTTTAAAGTAGAGACACTACATACTGATATACACCTGAACATCAGCTGGAGAGAACTCTTTAAAGTAGAGACACTACATACTGATATACACCTGAACATCAGCTGGAGAGAACTTTTTAAAGTAGAGACACTACATATGAAGCTGAAAATATGTCCTCTTAAAAACATCTTAAACTCCGCCTTAAACCGGCTGCAAGACGTATGTGAACAAGTGAAGCTAACCTACTTAACGATCAGGTTCAACACTTAGCGGTTGACATCCTTCTTCTGATAACGAACGAGACTCCGGCATGCTAACTAGTTAGGCGGCCCCGTGCCAGAAACAACTTTGTTTCTTTAGGTAAATACACATCTGAGTTGACAAATATGACATGTGGGGTTCCTCAAGGCTCCATCTTGGGGCCTCTTCTCTTTAACGTCTACATGCTACCACTGGCTCAGATAATGAAGAACAACAAAATAAGTTACAATAGCTATGCGGATGACACACAAATTTACGTAACAATTTCACCAGGAGACTATGCTCCAATTCAAACACTGAGTAAGTGCATTGAACAAATCAATGACTGGATGTGTCAGAACTTTCTCCAATTAAACAAAGATAAAACTGAGGTAATGGTTTTTGGAGCCAAGGCAGAACGTATAAAAGTTAGCGCTGAGCTTCAGTCTGCAATGTTCAAAACAACAGATAAAGCCAGAAATCTAGGTGTAGTCATGGACTCTGACCTGAGTTTCAACAGTCACATTAAAACAGTTACTAAATCAGCCTACTATCACCTAAAGAATATATCTAGGATTAAAAGACTAATGTCACAGCAGAATTTGGAAAAACTTGTCCATGCTTTTATCTTCAGTAGACTCGACTACTGCAATGGTGTCTTCACAGGTCTCACTAACAAATCTATTAGAAAGCTGCAGCTGATTCAGAACGCCGCTGCTCGAGTCCTCACTAACACTAAGAAAGTGGATCACATCACTCCTGTTCTGAAGTCTTTACACTGGCTTCCTGTGTGTCAAAGAATAGATTTCTAAATACTGCTGCTGGTTTATAAAGCACTGAATGGTTTAGGCCCAAAATATATTTCAGACCTCCTGCTAAATGATGAACCATCCAGATCTCTCAGGTCTTCAGGGACTGGTCAGCTTTCTGTCCCCAGAGTCAGAACTAAACATGGAGAAGCAGCGTTCAGTTATTATGCTCCTAATATCTGGAACAAACTCCCAGAAACCTGCAGGTCCGCTGCAACTCTGACTACTTTTAAATCCAGCAAGAAGACTTTTCTTTTTGTCGCTGCTTTTAATTGAACTATTCATATCTTAGACTGCACTGTAACTTTTATCCATGTATTTTTTCTTTTAATGTTTATTTTATTAGCTTTTCTTTTTAATGACTGATTTTAAATGCCATTTTCTTAATGTCTTTCATTTTTTGTAAAGCACTTTGAATTGCCTTGTGTTGAAAAGTGCTATATAAATAAACTTGCCTTCTTTTCAGAAGTAGTCTGCTGGTGGTTTGTTGGAAGTTGCAAATAAATAAAGAAGACGCAGCAGGCTTTTTAAATATAGGTTAGGAAGGAGAAGCATTTTGTCTAATCAGGACCTTTAAGTTGACAAATGATGCTGTTTAGCTCTTATATGTATGCTGCAGGTAAACAAAACACATGAACACACACACACACACACACACACACACACACACACACACACACACACACACACACACACACACACACACACACACACACACACATTACTCCCTGTCCCACTAACAGCATTACAGAACAGTGATGTCTGATTACGGAGGACAAATTGAATCTCCTCGTGTCGCTCTCATGTTGATAACAAGAGAAGAAAACACAACAACAGCAGCAGAGACAAACAACGACACACAGACGCACGCACGCACGCACGCACGCGCGCACACACACACACACACACACACACACACACACACAGAGACACACACACACACACACACACACACACACACACACACACACACACACACACACACACACACACACACTGACCGATGAAACAGGAAACATCTGGAACAGTTTGCATGAATTATTTATTTGATTTAACCCGATAAGTGTTTCCTTCTGTAAGATAACAGCAGCTGTGATCCTCTCACCATGTCTCTTCTACATCAACATGTGTCCCCTCTTCTTCATGTCTCTTCTACATCAACATGTGTCCCCTCTTCTTCATGTCTCTTCTACATCAACATGTGTCCCCTCTTCTTCATGTCTCTTCTACATCAACATGTGTCCCCTCTTCTTCATGTCTCTTCTACATCAACATGTGTCCCCTCTTCTTCATGTCTCTTCTACATCAACATGTGTCCCCTCTTCTTCACGTCTCTTCTACATCAACATGTGTCCTCTCTTCTCCATGTCTCTTCTACATCAACATGTGTCCTCTCTTCTCCATGTCTCTTCTACATCAACATGTGTCCTCTCTTCTTCATGTCTCTTCTACATCAACATGTGTCCCCTCTTCTTCACGTCTCTTCTACATCAACATGTGTCCTCTCTTCTTCATGTCTCTTCTACATCAACATGTGTCCCCTCTTCTCCATGTCTCTTCTACATCAACATGTGTCCCCTCTTCTTCATGTCTCTTCTACATCAACATGTGTCCCCTCTTCTTCACGTCTCTTCTACATCAACATGTGTCCCCTCTTCTTCATGTCTCTTCTACATCAACATGTGTCCCCTCTTCTTCACGTCTCTTCTACATCAACATGTGTCCTCTCTTCTTCATGTCTCTTCTACATCAACATGTGTCCCCTCTTCTTCACGTCTCTTCTACATCAACATGTGTCCTCTCTTCTTCATGTCTCTTCTACATCAACATGTGTCCCCTCTTCTCCATGTCTCTTCTACATCAACATGTGTCCCTTCTTCTTCATGTCTCTTCTACATCAACATGTGTCCCCTCTTCTCCATGTCTCTTCTACATCAACATGTGTCCCCTCTTCTTCACGTCTCTTCTACATCAACATGTGTCCCCTCTTCTTCATGTCTCTTCTACATCAACATGTGTCCTCTCTTCTCCATGTCTCTTCTACATCAACATGTGTCCTCTCTTCTTCATGTCTCTTCTACATCAACATGTGTCCCCTCTTCTTCATGTCTCTTCTAAATCAACATGTGTCCTCTCTTCTCCATGTCTCTTCTACATCAACATGTGTCCTCTCTTCTCCATGTCTCTTCTACATCAACATGTGTCCCCTCTTCTTCATGTCTCTTCTACATCAACATGTGTCCTCTCTTCTTCATGTCTCTTCTACATCAACATGTGTCCCCCTCTTCTCCATGTCTCTTCTACATCAACATGTGTCCCCTCTTCTCCATGTCTCTTCTACATCAACATGTGTCCCCTCTTCTCCATGTCTCTTCTACATCAACATGTGTCCCCTCTTCTTCATGTCTCTTCTACATCAACATGTGTCCCCTCTTCTCCATGTCTCTTCTACATCAACATGTGTCCCCTCTTCTTCATGTCTCTTCTACATCAACATGTGTCCCCTCTTCTCCATGTCTCTTCTACATCAACATGTGTCCCTTCTTCTTCATGTCTCTTCTACATCAACATGTGTCCCCTCTTCTCCATGTCTCTTCTACATCAACATGTGTCCCCTCTTCTTCATGTCTCTTCTACATCAACATGTGTCCCCTCTTCTTCATGTCTCTTCTACATCAACATGTGTCCTCTCTTCTTCATGTCTCTTCTACATCAACATGTGTCCCCTCTTCTTCATGTCTCTTCTACATCAACATGTGTCCCCTCTTCTTCACGTCTCTTCTACATCAACATGTGTCCCCTCTTCTTCATGTCTCTTCTACATCAACATGTGTCCCCTCTTCTTCACGTCTCTTCTACATCAACATGTGTCCTCTCTTCTTCATGTCTCTTCTACATCAACATGTGTCCCCTCTTCTTCACGTCTCTTCTACATCAACATGTGTCCTCTCTTCTTCATGTCTCTTCTACATCAACATGTGTCCCCTCTTCTCCATGTCTCTTCTACATCAACATGTGTCCCTTCTTCTTCATGTCTCTTCTACAT
>CM053258.1:1726207-1790141 GCA_028583405.1 Pogonophryne albipinna
TTCAGGTGTATATCAGTATGTAGTGTCTCTACTTTAAAGAGTCCTCTCCTGCTGATGTTCAGGTGTATATCAGTATGTAGTGTCTCTACTTTAAAGAGTCCTCTCCTGCTGATGTTCAGGTGTATATCAGTATGTAGTGTCTCTACTTTAAAGAGTCCTCTCCTGCTGATGTTCAGGTGTATATCAGTATGTAGTGTCTCTACTTTAAAGAGTCCTCTCCTGCTGATGTTCAGGTGTATATCAGTATGTAGTGTCTCTACTTTAAAGAGTCCTCTCCTGCTGATGTTCAGGTGTATATCAGTATGTAGTGTCTCTACTTTAAAGAGTCCTCTCCTGCTGATGTCCAGGTGTATTTCAGTATGTAGTGTCTCTACTTTAAAGAGTTCTCTCCTGCTGATGTTCATGTGTATATCAGTATGTAGTGTCTCTACTTTAAAGAGTCCTCTCCTGCTGATGTCCAGGTGTATATCAGTATGTAGTGTCTCTACTTTAAAGAGTCCTCTCCTGCTGATGTTCATGTGTATTTCAGTATGTAGTGTCTCTACTTTAAAGAGTTCTCTCCTGCTGATGTTCATGTGTATATCAGTATGTAGAGTCTCTACTTTAAAGAGTCCTCTCCTGCTGATGTTCAGGTGTATATCAGTATGTAGTGTCTCTACTTTAAAGAGTCCTCTCCTGCTGATGTTCAGGTGTATATCAGTATGTAGTGTCTCTACTTTAAAGAGTCCTCTCCTGCTGATGTTCAGGTGTATATCAGTATGTAGTGTCTCTACTTTAAAGAGTCCTCTCCTTACATGCACACAAACCTGTAGAAACCTTCCAGAAGAAACACACGATGCAGCATCAACTTTTTTCTCAGTTTGGTTTTTATTATATTTGGACATTTAGCAAAACACTGCAAAAAACATCCAAAGCGGTTTCGTGTATAAGAGCTAACGGGTACAACATAAATAGAAAATTAAAATCATTGATTGCATTTGTTTATTCAGGAGCGGCCGGTACGAGCCACTGATTGCTATAATGAGACTCGAACGGTGCACCGTCCCCCTCTTATAAATTAAAGAAGAAAATACATCACAGACCATACAATAATAAATTACACAAATAAATTAATAAATACATAAATAAATAGAAAACAGTTTAGATAGTGGTAATACAGAAAGGCTTTGTTATAAAACCAAACCCCGCCCCGTGATAAATACGTGTTGAAGAGACAGTTTAAGGCAGTTTGACAGCAGGAGTTTCTAATCCAAAAGGCATTACCGGCTACTCTACTTTGAATATTTCTTGTTTTCAGGCAACAGCTACTGATCCACGAGCTTTGATCAAGCTAATCAGAGTGATGAGATCAGGTTTCAAATCGGCTACAGGTCGCCCCCTCTCTTAGGTCTAGAAGCTAATAGCACTTGTGCAGAGATGCTAGAAAAATAAATTAACAGTCTAACAGGCTTTAAGTGAAGCATGACGTCAGTGTGTGTGTGTGTGTGTGTGTGTGTGTGTGTAGGGCCAAACACACACCCAGAACCGGCTGAAGTGTCCTAACGCAAGGCACTGAATTTCAACCATGAGGAGGAGTTACACTGCAAAAAATATCCTTTCATTTCTCTGTTTAACTGATTTAATATCGGCTTGAAAATTGGGTTAATTCTTCATTATTTTTGTATTATTATGAGCTACTTTTAATTTGTAATTAATATTGTCTGTTTTATTAATGTATTATGATGATTTTTGTATTATTTAATGAATTGTACCACGGATATATAAAGGGTTTTGCTCAATGAATAAAAGGCTTGATTATTTTACAATTATTTGTATATAATATTAAAAATAATAATAATAATAATATAAGAGCACTCTTTTGAATTAGTATCCCAAAATAAGGCATATTATTGCAAACATTTTGAAGAAATGTACAGTTCAGATTGTTGAAAATCTAAAAATAGCAGAAACATTTGTTGATTTTTAACCACAGAACTAAAACTATGGAGAAATGACATCAGGAGTTACTGCCTTCGACCAAAGTGCCATGTCTTTTTCACTCAATTTTACCAAAAAGTCAGATTGTAGCAGCCCGAACGTTGAAATAAACCAGATATGTTTGCAGTGTATCTCTAAAAACCCCTCTCAGGAACAGATCGGGATGTGTGTCCCGGTGTGAAAGCAGATTACCGGACCTGCAGCAGGATCACTTGCCGGTTCTCGGACGGGTGGCTCTTGTTGATGTGTCTCGTGAGCCCCGGGGAGCTGTAGAGCACCGCGGGGCAGTATTTACACGGGAACACCTGGGAGGAGTGCAGCAGGCGGACGTGACGCTCCTGGCTGCCCCGGTTCGAGAAGTTTTCCCCGCAAACCGGACACAGGTGGCATGCGCTCAGGTTAAGCGGCGCTGCGCTCTGTTCGCGCACCGCTGCTGCTGCTGCTTCGTCATCCTCCGTTACTTTAGAGTGCTGAGACGCCAGGTGTTTCCGCAGGTAAGCTTGGCGTTTAAACTTTTTCCCGCACTGGTTACAATCATAAAGCCCCTCCTCAGATCCGGACTCTGAGGGTCCCGGGCTGGTTGTGTCTCTGTCACTAGAATCCTTCGCTTCATCCAAAGCTGCTGCTGTTTTAACGGGCGCGGCAGATTTATCGCTCTCCAAGTGCTGCTGCGCGACACTCTGCTGCTTGGGTTTGTGCCACCGCCTGTGCGACGCGAGGTTCGCCGGGCAGCTGAACACCTTGTCACACTCGGGACACCTGTACTCCACGCGCACGATCCTGGAGCATTTGTGCTGCGCGAGGGCGAGAGGATCCGCGTATTCTTCGCGGCACAGCTGGCAGACGAACTCCCCCAGTGGGATGTATTCCTCCCCGGTGAGACTGGGGGGCTTCCGGTCCACCGGCTCTTTAATCTTGAGCCCGAGCACCGGAGACGTGGTGACGTTATCCTCAAAGTGCAGTTTCCGGATCGTTTTGGTTTTCTTGGACGCTGGTTTTCCTTTCCGCTCGGTGTCGCTTGAATGCCGCTTTGTGTTTGTGGGCAGCGTCGCGGTGGATGCGGTGACGCTGAAGGTTCCGGTGCGACTGCTGTTGCTGGAACCGATTTTCAGATCCACCGGGGCGAAGGGACGGTCCAGAGCCGCGGGGAGGACCGCTCCGGTGGGGAAGGACGCGGCGGAGAGGTTGAAGCGCCTCTCGTAGGAGCGCTCGTCGTCCTGGCTGACGGGGCGCGTGGGGCTGTAGAGAGCCTGGTACACCGCCTCGGGGTTACCGAACTGCACCGGTCTCTCCACGCGCTCCGGAGCCACCGCCCCGCACGTGGGAGTCTGTGCGCGCACCGGGAAGGATGCGAGAGGCACCCAGGAGGGACGCGGCAGGAGCGGTGGAGGTGGAGGTGGCACGGCAGCAGCTGAAGGCTCTTCATCCTCGACGCGGACGCGGTACGACACCGGGTTTGGTTTCTTGTTCCTTTTCACTAAAAATCCTCTGGGCATGTTTCTGCTGGATGGAGAGCGGAAGGCACTGTTTTTTGGGGAAGGGAGCAGATCCACTTTCAGGACATCTGACGCGTCTGTTTCTGCCGCTACTGATCGTCCGTTCTGCTCCCTGTTCTGATTCCTTTCACCACAAACATAGCTGCACTCTTTTTAAAGGCGACATGATGACATTGTTCCCGTCACCCCCCCTCCTCGTTGACTCATCACCGACCAATCAGAAGCAGGAGATCTCCCCAGTGGATTTGGGGGAGTGGGAGGATTGAGAAAGGAGGTGATTCTCAACAACCTGCCTAATGAGCCTTTCCCCCAATATTAAGATAGTATTCTAACATCCCTGAAACAATGTGGACTTTATCGGCTCGAGGAAACAATCTCCCTAAAACAAAACGTTAAGGATTCAAAAACCACATAAAAATACATTGGATTTTATATAAATGGATTTTAAATTGGGCTGACTACTATTATACAATATAAAAACTGTCCTTTTTATACGACATAGCAGCATATTTTAGAATATAACATAATTAAGCAGCATTATATCTTTCAAATAAGCACGACAGCACAAACCTAAATAATAATCTAATAAAACAGAGTTACAATCTGTCAAATAACTTCTGGCAGTAATTTGTGTTCACATTTAGAATTTGAGACATTCAAAGACTTTCCGGGATAACTCAATATCCAAAAACAACCGGCATTCAGACGCACCAAAACATAAGTAATGTCCACGTTTGGGATTAATAAAGTCTTTAAACAAATATTCTGCACACGAGTCAAATCTACTCCTATAATTATATTGTGTTGGTGATTTTATTACAGTGCAACTTACGCTGTGTATTTTACATTGTGTTTCTAATGGATTCTCTGTAAAGTGGATTTGTGTGTGTGTGTGTGTGTGTGTGTGTGTGTAGGAGGGAGGGGGGGGGTTGCAGATTGCAAAGCAGATGTACCTGAGGGTTTTATTGTCCCCCCCCTCCACTCTCACCCCCCCCCCCCCCTGTCTCACACGCGCCAGGAGGCTCTGCTTTCACGGTCTGATGCGTTTCTATAGAAATCTACACGTGCCCCGGCTTTATGTGGGAGGGTGGGGGTCGAGGGAGAGAGAGGGGGGGCTGTGATTTATCCCCAAAAAAAGAAGGGGGAATCTGTCCGCATAACGATGTCAGGAAGAAGGGGTAACTACAAGGAAAAGTGGAACATGGAGAATGAAGAGCTCCAGAGATGAAAGGGAAGCTCAGAGTGAAACTAAAACACGACACATTATTATGTTTTTGCGTCTGAGTTATTCTGTATCAAAAACAGAAATGTAAGTCATAGATATTTGGAAAACTTGACCTACGAACTGATCATAATTAATAATAGTGAGCCGTCCTTTTTTAATGATATAAAATAACTATGATTTTCGACTTGAATCTGTGTCTTCGATATTTGAAACGACATATTTTTTAAAACAGTTTGAAATAAGAAGGAAGGAGTATTTTTAGAAATGACATAGTAGGGAGATAAGCACACCAACAGCTCCAAACTCAAGTCATAATACAATTAATTAGAGTTGTAACCTTTAATGTAACTTGTGTCAGGACCTTGTGTTCAGATTTCAGAAGACATTTCAAAGCTCTCCAGGTCAGATGAATATTCCCCTAAAAAGCTGACTTTTACGCGCTTTTACGCGCAAACACATGGATTTGAATCCGGCTAAATACATTTAACCAAACAAAGTTATTTTGTTCTCCCATGTGGCCTTGCAGCATGTGCGCTGGCGTGACAGTTAACTCCGGACATATGAATCCGTCATTTCGCGCATACATAATTAATAGCGAGAGGAGGGTTTCCTGCTTAGCATCACAATGGCTGCAAGCTGTAGACCCGTCGTGATTGAAAAGGAAATTGCACAGTGGAGAGAAAGAAGGGAGTAGAAGAAGAAGAAGAAGAAGAAGAAGGGAGTAGAAGAAGAAGAAGAAGGGAGTAGAAGAAGAAGAAGAAGGGAGTAGAAGAAGAAGAAGAAGAAGAAGGGAGTAGAAGAAGAAGAAGAAGTGGGGGCCCTCTCCACAAAAAAAGAAAAAGCAATCTGGCCCCCGATACCGTCGGCGCGTGCTGTGCGTAATCAGTGCACTCTTTCTGTGTCACCAAATGGGCCAAACCGAGATTATGTGCGCGTTCAGAGACTGAAAACCCAAATAGTGCGAGCAGGTCAGCCGGATGGGAGTCTGTCTGAGCTCTGAGATGCTTGAACATAATCATTCGTGCGCAGAGAAGTCAGAGTGTCGCGGTTTGAGGTGTTCATGTCAAACTGCGACCATTTACAACCAAAATGCTGCTTTTTCGCCTAAAATTCGTATTTTCTTCAATTGTCCGTGTTTTCTTTTGTAAGTTGGGTTTGTCTGTTTACTACACAACACGTTTGGATAAATAAAGTGTTTATTTAACACTTTTATGCCATAAAAACTATAATAAAACATCAGAACTCTACTAAAGCAGTACTTTTTGAATATAAGGTCATTAAAGGAACATTATTGAGTACAGTATATCATGTATCTGCACACTCTTATAAAGTATCCTATGTTTGTTAGAGTCGGGTTGATCGTGTATTCTGACTTGTGTATTTGATATATATTTATCCATCAACGGTTGAAATGTATATATTTACTGTTAGTTTCTTATATACTTGCTTACATGCATGAGGATACATAAAACACATCTTACCGAAAAAGGTCAGAAACAAAAAGAAAACATGTTGATGTTCTTTAAACCTCATAATGCAGCTTGAACAGATAACATACACAAAGTAAACCATCAGATGTCTAATAACTCAAAACTACAAAAGAAACAAGTCCATTTTAATATTATAATCAATACAAACTGCTTATGTATAACTTAAAAAGCAGCATTATTAGAATGAAAGTGCGTTAAAGTCACCACTGAGTCAATAACACTACTGACTGCATTACACAGACATAAAGGGAAGGACATTGCATCTTGTTTGTGGATTTACGGCGTCTGCTTGTAGAGATTTAAGGGATTGTGACAGCGGAGGAATTCAGTGTAATCTGCATTATGTAAATATAACATTTGAAAGGCCTGATTCCTGTAGTATGAACACCAGCAGGCTGCAGGTTGTTTAGCTGCGGACATATGCTGTTGTGTGTGCGGTTATTTTTCAGCCTCATTAACATACAGCTGTAGAGTGACACCCCCCACCCTCTCCTCCCATGTTGTCCCCTCTTCTCCTCCCCCATAAAGCCTTCATGTGCAGCCTGTGATTGGTCACGCTGCTGCAGAGTCATACTCACAGTTACAGTTGGCACATTGTGGAGGAGAGGTCTGTGGAAACAAGCATTCAAACCCTCCTCTTTAGAGGCGCTTCCCTTCAAACTGCAGCTCATGTCAGTTAGAGACCATATATCAGGTCTACTGAGAGAAAGACTGTGAAGTTTGCACGAGACAAATGTCCTGGAGAAGTCAAATTAAGGTACACATTTAAAGGACTTCACATATAAAGTCACTCAGTGTGAAGTGTTTACAGGTAACATTACATTACCATCATAAAAACACTTTTCCAGTAGCTTCAAAAGTCGCTTAAAAACTGTATTATCTTGATTAGTAAATAAGGGATACTTACTTTACAGTTAAGTGACTTTTCTTCAAGGAATTATTCTTGTAACGTTGCTGCTTTGCTTTCAACACATCACCCCTGTACTCATTAGAACATTAGCAGACATACGATCACCAACGATATCATTAAGGGTTAGGGATTCATCGTAATCACATTTTCAACACATATTACTGCTTTTCGCTTTTTTCACGTGACTTTAAACTCTCTTTGGGTTTCAGACTGACAACAGAAATCATCTCTGGCTTTTTATAGAACAAACTATGAACCAATTACTCTAGAAAATAATTTTAGAGTATTTGATACTTGTACATCGTTAGTTACAGCCTTAACGCTTTTCCATGTTTGCTTTTTGTGGTGTCCCCCTCCCTGTAGTGCGTATGTTTTAGTGCATGTAAATGGTCTGGAAAGGCTCAAATCCCTGGCCGTTCCTCAATGTGGAGTGCACCTGCTGCAGAGCCACTATTTCAAGTACACTACGCCATCGAGTGGAGCCGAATGCTGGCCATTTAAACAGTTCTTCTGCGCCACTCGATGACCTAGTATACTTGAAATAGTGGCTCTGCAGCATGCTTACTGGACATTGAGAAACGGCCCCTGTGTTTCCTTCAGAAGGAGTTTCTCTCACTCCCTTCAGCTGGAGCCAAATGAGCAACTCCACACTTCCAGATGTTATACATTTGCAAACTCGTATTCTACAAACCCAACAGACTCACGAAACATCATAAAGCACATTTAGTTATACTACATCTAATGAAACTACTTCATGAGTTTTGCACAAACTGCAGATGCGTGAGAGTGAGGTTTGAACCGATTGGATAACAGAGGAATGATTTTAGGTGTTTGCATTTCGAACACGCAACAACGAGGTGTCAGGTGAGCGGAGAGTATGGTTTACCTTCCAAACCCAGACGCTAACACACATTAAAACAATGAAAATGTCCGTAAGGAATTGTCTTCTATGATGAAAGGAAGTATTGCGCATGTTTTGTAAGACCGTAAGGATTCACTCGGTGTGTTCAGGGTCCCGTTTCAAAGACAATACGATGTTAAACAATGAAACGTATTTAATGTGGTTGCTGATGCGTCACAGCTGTCCGGGGCCGGCGAACATGGGCAGCAGGTTCCTGTTGAAGCTCAGATATCTGACCGCGCTGCTCCTCACAGCCGCTCGGACCTCAGCGGCTGGAGACCTGTCCTGAAGGAGGAGCGGAGAGACATCGCCCTGCACCGTCTGCCCCGAGACATCGCCCTGCACCGTCTGCCCCGAGACATCGCCCTGCAGGAACACCCAGGCGGAGGTCACACATAAGCACATGACACGACATCTCTCTTCTCGCTCTATTTGTATTTACTTGCACATCTCCAAACATTCTCTTGCACTATTGTACCTGTATCTTTTTACACTGGCTTTTGTTTCTACTCGAGATGTGTGAGATGTCCTTATGTGTGTTCCTTTCCTCCACGCGCTCTGTGTTGGGTGTTTATGTTAACCCTTACATGTCTGCCTCATGTTTCTGTGGTCTTCATTTTAACTTCTGTTCTTTCTTGTGAAGCACTTTGTGAATTCTATTTCTGTGAAAGGTGCTATAATAAATAGTATTATTATTATATCCGTGTTGCTCTGTTGGAGGAGCATGGGACTTCAGTTTTTCACTGACATATCTACACTGTAGCTAACGTGCACATGACGATGATACAAGCCTTGAAACTTGATCTGGTTTCACAGAAATATGTTTGAATAATAAATACATGTCTGTTTACAGGCAGTCCTGGCGTTTTATATTTGTTATTTAATGGTTTATGCAGATATTTAAAATGTTGTTCAACTATTTTCCATTGTACTTTTTGATCTACATGTTAAAGAAAGGAAGATATATGACACTTACTGTGTGTGAGGTGATCTGCTGAAGCTCCTGCTCGAAGTCGGAGAATCTGTCGTGATACAGGGCCAAGCACCAGCTCTGTCTGAAGAAACTACACACACACACACACACACACACACACACACACACACACACACACACACACACACACACACACACACACACACACACACACACACACACACACACACACACACACACACACACACACACACACACACACACACACACACACACACACACACACACACACACACACACACACACACACACACACACACACACACACACGCTGAACCAACGTATTCCACATTTGGTGAAACAAGTGTTTGTTTTCCATACAGCTTATTTTCAGCAACAATCCAATGGAAAACTATTGCATTTTCTGAGAGGAAACCAGAGCAATGCACACTTCGGTACCATTTTAAGTGCTACACAAAGAAATGGGAAGTCATTTTTTTTTAATTCATAAATATATGGTAATTTAACCAAGGCCAGTTTCATGTAAGTACATTTACTTTTGTTCTTTGACCTTGCAGCATTCTGCCTTTACTCTGGGAACAGCTCTTCCTCCTCTGTGTACATAAACACCTACAGCGAGACTATCTGCGTAATGTGGATGCACCAAACCTGTAAATAACAGTAAACCCTTGTAGTAAACACCCACACACACACACCCCCCCCCCCCACACACACACACCCAGAGGCCACAGTAAATGACCCCCAGCCGCCACTCGGTCAATCAATGATTTTAACGGCTCCTGATGCTCCTCAGTGACTTTAGGAGTCAGGGGAGAGAGGAGGGTGTGTGTGTGTGTGTGTGTGTGTGTGTGTGTGTGTGTGTGTGTGTGTGTGTGTGTGTGTGTGTGTGTGAGGGGGGGGGGAGTCTTGGCTTTGTCTCGCCCCTGCTCTGCCACAGAGACAGATTGGGGAGCTGCATAAACAGATTAGAAGGCAGGGGACAATGGACGTCCATATCTGGGGGTCATTTGTGTTGAAACCTCAGAAGCAGGTCACCCGCTGTTTGACACACACACACACACACACACACACACACACACACACACACACACACACACACACACACACACACACACACACACACACACACACACACACACACACACACACACACACACACACACACACACACACACACACACACACACACACACACACACACACACACACACACACACACACACTGCAAAGTCACACAGACAGCGGAGGACAAAGGACACTGAAGGCCTAAATCTCTCTCGTCTCTTCGGTGTTGTTCTGAAGTGTGGGGTCGTCAGTCCCAGATGCATGATGGGAAGTTTCTCTACCTGCAGCTCTCTGGAAGCACTTCCTGTCTCAGAGTGGCGTTAGCAGGTGGCTCGCTCTTGTTCAGCAGTTGCTTATGAACACAGTGTTTTTTAAGAACTCTACCACCTGCCATCTATCAGATATCCATAATTGTGATTAAATGACATTGCAATACTAAAGAGGAGGGAAGTGAACGATAAAACGGTAGAAAACACGGTAACAGAGCAGAGAATATGCCTTTGTTGAAACAAAGTGATCCTTACTCCTGCAGGTGTGTTGACATGTACGCTGGTTGTTTACCTCCTAAGTTATCAACGCTGATAAGAGTGAGAACAAGTCAAACGTGAGTAAAACATAATAGTGTTTGATAGTTTGTTCTATCTTTTCTTGGGCAACAGGTTGTTTTCCTGTGGTAATACTTTACAGATAGTATCATTTTTTAAAGCACCTCCAGGTTTTGAAAGGTGCTACTGTATGTGAACAACATTAACTGACAGTAGCCGTGAAAGATCTTCATGAAACCGGCCCCAGGTCTTAGAAAATAACTGTTTATAAACTGATACAAACAAAGGATAATGTTTACAAACAATTGATTTACTTGTTGAACTGCTTACACATCATCATACAGATTCAAACTAATCTTTGTCTCGTACGAAACCCCACAAATATTACACCATCATTATGTTAACCCTTAGATGCCCTTAGAGTGACTGGACCCTACACTCTTCCATAAGTGGGTCAAAAAGGACCCGTATGTGTTTTTTTGTCATTTTGGTAAAGAAAACTCACTTGTATAATATTTAGTATTATATTTTGGTTCACACTAGAAATATTTTGTATTTTATTTTTCACTATTTATAATTTTAGACATTTTTTTTTACATTTTGAAAAAAAAACTTTTCCCATTGGATCGCATAGAAAATGCATGCGGGTCATTTTTGACCCACTTATGGAAGCTTGGGGTAGTAATACAAAAACTATAATTTCTTAAAATGTAAATTTAAAATGTGAATGGCATCATATCCAAAAGGAATAGCTGGAACATGAAATGATAAAAAAATGTAATTACAAAGATACTTCAAGAAAACCAGCTCACCGGGTCCAAAAAGACCCACTTATGGATCGAAGGGTTAATTGTTCTTGCACTATTTTAGTATTTTATTATATATGTTGCATCGTTGGAGGTCAGAATATTTAGTAGCTGCTGAGAAAATGACATTAAAACCGTTGAAACCTTTTTTTACGCTGCTATGGACATTCTTGCAATTATGTACATTTCCCAAAGACATTGAAGTGACTGTTATTTTGTATATATTGATTGTTGTGTTTTTATTTAGGTCTTAATGTGTGCACAAATGTGTATTTATATACATATTTTTATATACATTTGTTTTTATATTCGGGATTGTGGGAAACGGTATTTCGATCTCTCCGTCTGTAAACACAAACTGGAAGATGTTGACTCTGACTGACTTGACTTTGAATCTTTTGAACAAATGATCATTCCCTGGTTCAAAGTAAATGCAGTGGGATATATTACTAGATTATATTTCCTCACCTGTGCAGGTCTGGGATCAGGCCCTGCCGGTAGCGGCTGCTCAGCTGGCCCAGCAGCTGCTGCTGTTTACCATACAGACTCAGGTAGTTGGAGAGGGGGAGGGGCTTCAGGGAGAGACAGGTGAGCGCCTCCACCTGCTCGTAGCTGTCCAGGTGTAACGAGAAGTAGTTCCCCGTCTCCACACGCCCCGTCACCAAGCAGCTGTCCTGCAACTAAACACATTATGAAAAGTCCCTTCAATTAAAACACATTTCACTTTTTCAACTTAGGAATCTTTCTTAAAGGAATAATGATTGGATGTTATCTGCAAGAGTTTCAGAAAATGATGTATCTGTTTTCTTAAAGAGAATCCTGCTGATTTAGTATTCAGCGCACACTGCAAACAAATGGTCGTTGAAGAAATGTTTAATTCAATATTTAAAGAAAATGCTGTTTTCAGCCGCTGGAATATGGAGAGTTCCTGCTTTTCTCGGTTTAATATATTCATATTTAAGTGATTTTTTTGGGGGGGGGGGGTTGGACTGACTAAACAAGAACAACAACATGAACATTCTTCACTATTTTCTGACATGTTGACGTGTCTTCAAGCAGAAGTTAGTTAGTTCTCTTGTCCTTCAGGAGTTTGTAGAGGGATTTGCGTTAAAACGTGGATTAAAAGACAAGGCAGTGATATTCTTTGATTGTGCTTTTATCCAAAAATAAAACACACCCCAGTCTGTTGTTTAAATTAAAAGCTTACCTTTTGAACAGGAGGAGCGGTCAGCTGGGTAGCAGACGGTTTAGTGACCTGCAGGAAGTGAAATCCTCCAGGAAGCTTCCCACCTGAGAGAGGAGGAAGGTTAAGGTGTGAGGAGGTCCATTTCATTCATTTGTTGTTGTTTCCTTGCTTTTTGTAGCCTGAGGGATTATTCAGAAATATAATTAGTAATTCAAGACCTTACATGCAACAGTTAAAAGACCAAGTATGGCATCAACGGTGAGTAAATAAGCGCAGAGTACTCAACAAAATGTACCAAGTGACTACAGGTGAAACATATTGCATAAAGCAGTCTAACAAAAAGATGATTTATTATTTTGATTATTTCATCATTTAATGTATGTAATGGAGTATAATTGATTGGTGTCATTTGATCGGGATCCGCAGCCACGGTGGGGCGGAGCGGCTGATTGGTGCTGCGATTGCCTCAGCTGGTTAAAAGAGTCCTGCTGATTATACTCTGGGTTCTAGTTTGGTTGTGAAGCCACATGTTTTTTTTGACCGCTGCAGAGAAGAGAAGATTTGTTTATTTAAATGACGAAAACTGTTTCAACATCGTCTGGTAAGATACCTTCATTTGTGTGTTTAAAGAAGAGAACGAACAGTGTTGAAATGGAAACGATAACATGGAAATAAATGTTATTCGGTTGACATAGGATAGAAGTGCTGGGAAAGTTTGCTCAGCTTGTTTTACCGAAGACTCAAGACCCAGAAGTCGTCCCACTACAACAGTCCATCATCCGGTTAAAGTATAGAGTTAAAAGGCCCGAATTATGTAAAAGTGTATGGTGAAAATGTGCCTCAAAACTGGATCAAAAGTCAATTTATGACTAAAAAGGGAATATGGGGCCAGATAAAAAGTTACCATTGCAAATGGTGTGGGATGATGTCCGTTCACAACTCAGCTGAGTATATAACACAGGCATGTTGTTTTTAGAGCGTTATGTATGTATGTAGATATCCTCGATGATTCGGCCTCTCTGCTCTCTGAAAAGTTCACGTGTGTGTCATCCCCGTGAGAGTGGCTGTCGTGTTTGTGTTACCTGTGGAGTGGCCTTGGTTCCTTCGTGAATACACGGCAGCACAATGCACCATTGTTACGCCCCGCTATGGTTTGAGTGTTCCACGAAATAACACGAGCAGTGGGTGGGCAGGTAAAGGTTTGGAAAACGCTCCAAGGTAATGCTGGTGAATTCAGTCAGATACAAACATGTTTGGACAGCAGGAAGAGTATTAAAGGGTAAATTGAGAGACCCTAGAACATATACTGAGAAGCAGTGCTGATGAATGTGAAGGAATTTAAGGTTTATAATAAAGATACGACACGTGGGAATTGAATAGCAGGAGAGCTAATGCAGTACTGAAGTGGGTTTAAGGGGGCCAGGGTTTTATAGAAGTCCCATTCATTGCCATAGATGACTCACCACAACAAAAGATGAACAAGTGTGTCATCAGTGTGTGGGAGACGGCCACTGAAGGGCATGTGGAGAAGTGGCTGCTCGATTGTGTTGCAAAATATCATTTTTAGATGCATCTCAATTCTCTCTGGAAACATTTTAATGCAACACACACACACACACACACACACACACACACACACACACACACACACACACACACACACACACACACACACACACACACACACACACACACACACACACACACACACACACACACACACACACACACACACACACACACACACACACACACACACACACACACACACACACACACACACACACACACACACACACACACACACACACACACACACACACCTTGAATCTTGGCCTGTCCGTACAGCGGAACGAGGCGCTCTGTTTCTGGAGGAGTTTCCATCGCGGGCTCCAACGTGGGGTCGAAGAGACGCAGCAACATGGCCGCCAGATCCCGGCCCACCTCCTTAGAGTTGAAGTTTGCGTTCGACCACTCGTCGGAGTAGTAGCTGCGGGAGAATTTGGTGAGAGGTCCGGCTGCAGAAATGGAGGGATCGCTGGTGTGGAAAGTGGCGTCTATAACGAGTCTGCTGTCGAACACCAGGAAGGAGTCGTTGATGCTCCGGAAGGCCTCAGAGTCCACGGCTTTATTGGAGAGATTAATGAACACCTGAAAGGAGAAAAGCAAGATATGTTTTCTGTTTCTTGGGATGTCATGATTTTTATATGCTGGACCTTATACATGAGAGTAACACATGCGTCACTTCTGGGAAAAAATGACGGCTCCTCCCACTTTTGGGGGAAAACAACGCTGTCATTTGAATGGCGGTCAATACAATTCTGAAGTTTTTGCCAATCCGATCAGAAATGTTTGAAAACCGTGGATTTGTGGATCTTCAAAGAGCCCGATTACGATGGCCAGACAGGCGAACAATTACATGAAATCATTGGAAATGGACGATCAGGCTCGATATATGGTTAAATATAGCAGTAGGCGATCGGTGTCCATAGATGAGAGTAGCATCACTTTACGGCCCCGCCCACTTTTGGGGAAAACCAACACTGCTGTTCGAGCCTGAAGCCACAGAGCTCTTATTTTACTGTCCAATTATTTCCCGCCTCGCTCATGAGAGAAACAGCCGGCGAAATTACGGCCTCGCCTACTGATTTTAATTTAACCATATATCGAGCCCGATCGTCGATTTCAAATGATTTAATGTAAATGTTTGTCTGACTGGCCATCGTAACCGGGCTCTTTGAAGATCAGAAAATGTCTGATCGGATTGGCCAACGTCAAGTGGGCGGGGCCGTAATTTTCGCCCGGCAGTGACGTAGGTGTTACTCTCATCTATGCTTGGAATAAAGTACAGAAGGAGCTGAAACTGTCAGATTTGATCACTACGGGGGAGTTCAAGTCTTAAAGGACAGAGAACAAGAATCCATTGGTTGATGTGATTGCTCGTATATCCCATAATTGAAGTTGTTTTAAAAGTGTGCCAGTTTTTAGTGTTTTATAATAGTTATTTTATTTGCATATTGACTGGGTAACGTGTTCATTAGTGTTTTACAGCTGTATTCGTCTGCCTGTATTGTTTGTGTTCATTTGTTGTAACTTTCTCCATGCTGCCCCTCTTGGCCAGGTCGCTGTTGAAAAATATGATCAGATGAACACATTTCCACACAAACCAACTTCTGTGATTAAACTCGTGGAGCTGGACAACTGTTTTAAAAAAGCCCTATTGGAGTTTTCCCTTTCCTGTAGTGTGATTTTTCTCTCCCACACATGGACCATATTGTGATCTGATAACATTGTGCAGCTCTAGTTTTGTCTACACTTTCTCTCTATCCTTCACAGCTAACAAATCTGTCAATATATTTCCAGCCTAGAAAACAAATGTTTAAGCCACATTTCTGAATGCTCTGGAACCGGCATGGTTTGACAAAATATTAAAAACAACAAAACCTCATCTGCAGGGTGCCTCTAATTCAGCCTAAAATGAGGAAAACAAACACACAATCGGAGAGTACAATCCTCTACTGTCTGAAACAATGGGAATGGGAAAGACACCAACATCATTCTGTGCTCCACAAACACAGCCT
The DNA here is from genome assembly GCA_028583405.1 of Pogonophryne albipinna. Taxonomy (NCBI): domain Eukaryota; kingdom Metazoa; phylum Chordata; class Actinopteri; order Perciformes; family Artedidraconidae; genus Pogonophryne; species Pogonophryne albipinna. The sequence goes on from CM053258.1 coordinate 1,742,345, forward strand.
GCTTCCAGGAGGGGAATTAAAATCCAGCCAGCCGCTCGTTCATGGCCCCCTGGACAGTAACCCAGCATTGTTAGGGAAATATTTACTTCAGTGAACACTAATAACTAACTGGACAAGCAGACATGCTAGTCTACTTGCCAGCAGTGTGAACCCTGAAATGTTGAGTGCCCCAAAAACATTATGATAGAAATGTATTGTACGGGTCCTGAGCACATAGAAACTGCCGGATTGTAACTTGCATATGTTGGGCAATTGGCACAAGTTGTATTCAGTAGCATTCATTTGCAAATGCAGACAATAGCAAAAAAATGGCTTGGCCGAATTGGACAAGGTGTGGCTTTTGAGATATATTGAGGATGCTGAATACATTTCTGACATTTTTAAGATCCGGGAGCACAATTATGGCCCAAAACTGCCATTTTTGATCCTGAAAATGTCCGAAATGGATTCAGCTTCTTCAATATCCCCCAACAACCCTACAAAGAAATTCCTAATCGGACAAGCAATTTTTTAACCATTGTCTGCATATGCTAATTAATGCAACTTATTCCAATTGTGCAAACTGCGAAACATATATAGTCCGGCAGTGGCTCAGTCAGCAGGGGCTTGGACTGTGAGCCGGAGGGTCACCGGTTCAAGTCCCCGAACAGACCTGAATATGGAGTGTGGACTGCTACTTGGAGAGGTCCCAGTTCACCTCCTGCCCTGCCGTGGTGCCCTTGAGCAAGGCACCGGACACCCCCCTTCCCCCCCCCCCCCCACTGCTCCCCGCTGCACACTAGCTGCCCACTGCTCCTAGTACTAGACTCCTGGTACTAGGATGGGTTAAATGCAGAGAACACATTTCACTGTGTGTGCTGTGTGCTCTGCATGTGGGACCATTAAAGAGGGGTTCATCCCTCCCATTCTATTCTATCTAAAAGTTAGCATCCAAGTTTCGATGTGCCCTATTATACATTTCTATCATAACACTTTGGGGTACTCTACATTTCCAGGTTAACAATAAGACAATGTTGATTTACCCCACACTGCAGACTGAGGGTCTCTGCGTCTGTAGTGAAGGTCACAGATGTGAGGGGGTCGGGGTTTTCTCCGTTGTTCATGAGGGCCAGCAGGCAGTGATGGTGGACCTGAACCTCGGCCTTCTTCAGGGCTGTCGCCACAGCTTTCTCCACCTCCGGGTCGCTGAAGCAGGAGACGCCGGGCTCGGGAGGCGTGAAGACGACATGGATACGATTACCCAGAATCCCGAGGCTGAGCAAAGTCTCAACGGTGGTGAAAACGTCAATGCTGTTTCCATAGACGATGGCGTTATCTGGAGAGACACATGTGACATTTATCGTATATTTAACTGTTTGCTGCATGTGTTTTGCAAACGGATCCTTTTTTAAGTACCCATTTTTGTAAAAGGAGAGCATTTTTATCCCGAAAAACTCTCAGATTTTTTTAATTCAACTTCCCTTTCGAGTCCGAAAAAGGCCAAACCATCTGATATTTCACATAACAATAAAAGTTTATGGAAAAATGAAAACAACTGGTGTAGCAGAACGTTTAGTTTTCAGTCTTTTTTAAGTACATTTACTTGGTAATCCTTCTTTGAGGCAGAACATATAATTAGGTATTTTTACGTTGTTGTTTTGGTACTTTTAGTTGAGTAACAGATAACCATAGTTGGTTATTAGAATGAACACAGCTTCAGTTCAGTGTCTCTGTCCGTGGTGCTGAACCAGAGGAGCTACACTAAATCTATATTCCACTGCTCATATATACCACCACTACAACTACTCAGGGAAACAAGTTCTTTATGTGTAAAATTCCCATAAATATGTAAGCATACAGCTTTGTTAAGGTAAACAAGTTATTATGATGTTGCCACTACACACTGGTCTTGTTTTTAATCATGGAGCCAGTGTAATGAACACTTTGCATCATAAACAAACCAGTGTCCCTTGCCATTTTTTGGGAATGCATGCATTGTTTTTGGAGGGGATATGGATTGCCTCTCGGTGCATCAGGAGCACTTGTGTCTTCAACTTTAAAAAATAAAGTCTGGTATTGTTCTACCCTTTTCTTTTTGTTAAAATATGCCATGAAAAGACCAACTGTGTGTGTGTGTGTGTCAAAGCCTGATGCATATTTTTGAGTGATTACAAGCTATTAAAAACACGTTCTTTCATCACCATATACTACACACTGTAGTTTATTTTGGCTCATTCAAACACACATCATCCTGCAGCCACAAATATTAACCGAAGCACCAAATGTGGTTTAATCCGTTGGTGAAAATAATTCCCGTGTTTGGTGGTGAAAAATCTACTATCACTGGAATGGAAATACTGAAAGTTGAAGCGAAATGAAACGGTATATTTGTGATTTAAAAAGTGTTCTGACGGTAAGTACTGAGAGACTCCATCTGCTTTAGTCTACCGCTGAACTTCACATTCATACGTTTCTTTCGGCTGTTATTAAAATATGTAAATAAACATGTTATCTGCTGGAGTCTGCAACAGCAATTTGCATTTATTAATGGCTTTGCTTCATGACTAGGATCATCTAATTAGTACATTTAAAAGCCTCACTCCAGATCAGTGCACAATTCCTTCAGAGAGCAGATTCATTCTGCTTAATGACACTGTGGGTTTTATCCTCTGGCTCTCAGAAAGTGATGTGATAATGGAAAACTGGATGGGAGAGGCCAACATGATTCACACAGATGAAAGATTTCTCTGCAGCTAATTAGCGGCTAATTATACCGGAGCACTTCAGCGCTGACTGGCTGAGTAATGACATACTACTACACATTAATATTAGGTTCTGTGTGTGTGTGTGTGTGTGTGTGTTAGCTCACCCTCCAGCTCCACAAAGTTGGCGCTCAGCCAGCGGCGGGCAGCCATACAGTCGTGGAGGTCGTTGAGGGTGAAGAGGTTGGAGGGCAGCTGGAGGTTTGAGTCGGGCTGATTCACTTCAGCAGGACGAGGCGCCTACAGCAACACATTACACTGGTGTTAGATTGTTAGCTAGTGCTTTATATCGTGTTATAGAGTGGTGCAGGAATGAGTCCTGAAGCACTTCCTGTTGCCTCGTCTTGAAGTCTTTAGTATGAGTTTTTGGTTGTTAGCCTGAAATAAGGTATGTGGTTAACAAGCTGAAGAGATTTTAACAAGTTGTTCTAGGGCATAAATAATTCAGTAAATACCCCACTGGTGAATTTAAAAACGGCAGTTGCTAACAAGTGTCTAAATGAGACAACTAAACATCATCACACCCAACATTAGCCTCCTTTAGCTTAGCGGTGGTGACGGGAAGTCATGTGACCATGCTGTAGTTCCTTTATAGCCCAACATTAGCCTCCTTTAGCTTAGCAGTGGTGAGGTGAAGTCATGTGACCGTGCTGTAGTTCCTTTATAGCCCAACATTAGCCTCCTTTAGCTTAGCAGTGGTGAGGTGAAGTCATGTGACCGTGCTGTAGTTCCTTTATAGCCCAACATTAGCCGCCTTTAGCTTAGCGGTGGTGACGTGAAGTCATGTGACCGTGCTCTAGTTCCTTTATAGCCCAACATTAGCGGCCTTTAGCTTAGCGGTGGTGCCGTGAAGTCATGTGACCGTGCTCTAGTTCCTTTATAGCCCAACATTAGCCACCTTTAGCTTAGCGGTGGTGACGTGAAGTCATGTGACCGTGCTGTAGTTCCTTTATAGCCCAACATTAGCCACCTTTAGCTTAGCGGTGGTGAGGTGAAGTCATGTGACCGTGCTCTAGTTCCTTTATAGCCCAACATTAGCTTTTTAATTCAGAAATCATGAAGTGTTGTTAATGTGTGGAGATTATTTTGCTGAACTAAACGTGTAAGTATCATAAACATTAGAGATTATTTTCTGCAATAATCCAAAATGAAACGGAGGAATCCCATTGGCTCTCTGTGTGTCACCTGGTACTGCAGGCCGGTGCAGAGGACCAGGTGGTCGTAGGGCACCGTCACTCCACCGGACACCAGGACGTGTTTGGACTTCCTGTTGATGGCCACCATCTTCCCGCTCACCACGCTGACGCAGGAGTGCAGAGGCACCCGGGACAGATCTCTGCTGCTGTACGCATGACTGCACACAGGAAGACACCTCTTAATGCAGTGAGTTAAAGGAGGATTATGTTGCAAGTGCTCTTCCCTTTCAGAGTGTTTTCAAGAACTGTGACAGACTTCAAGCAAAATATATTGCTTCCTTAAACAAGAGTTTGGTGTGTCCCTTCTGGGCCACTGTAGAAACATGGCACACTTCATGAAAGAGTAGCTCCCTATGTAGACACGAAAGACTCATTTTATTAATTCATCAATTTGTTTTACATTTAAATTAATATGCAACAGTTTGGATAATTGATGATCATATTTTATGAAAGACGTGTTTTTAACAACTTTTTTGCCATTTTATAGATAAAATAAATAGTCGTTTATAAGAAACAATAATTGGTCAATTATTTAACAATGAAATGTATCGTTAGTTGCAGCCCTAGCTTATTCTGAAGTAACCCCAAAACAACAATATATATCTTTAGATGATTATACGCCAAATAATATACAAAAAAAAGAATACAGTTATGAGTAATTTTCTGCCAATAGAAATCCCTTAATACTGATCACTGGTCCTTTGTGTTTATAGGAAATGCATCAACATGGTTTCCTTAATCTACAGCCATTACATTATGCAATCATTTTTTACCTCATAAAAATGTATTAAAGCAAAACATGTGTCTATTGCCGCTATAATTTAGCTGTAAATGACATAAAAACACTTGTATTGATCGTTTCTTGGTGTGTTGAGATCTCATCTAATAAGTGAATTCGTTCGTGTGGTTTTTCTCTGTCATTTTGGTCCATTCTCTCACCTTGTGGAGAGAAACCCGATGTCCTCGTGGTCGAAGTCGCTGAGGAGGCCGTGCGTGGAGACCAGCGTCAGGCTGTTGAACCTGAGGTGAGGGCTACGAGAGACAAACAACACACAGCAGAACACAGTAAACAAACACAGGACACAGTAAACAAACACAGGACACACCGAACAAATTAAGTACACAGTAAATACATAGTGCTTTTTCTGGGAAACCTAATTTCTGCAGAACCTACCTGCTTCATTTAGTGATGTGCAACAGCGTGTATAGATAATGGCTTCTATTAGCCATGTTAAGAGGACAATAAAGAATATTAAAAACCACTCTTTAGTTTGCTTTATGTACTAAGGTCTGGAGAAGATTCAGTAAAGCCACAGGACTACACAGTGATTTTTCCCCAATGTATTTGTTACTTTACTTTGGTTGTACTTGTTTACACACCAAGTTAGCGCTAATGTTAGCTTCCCAGTTAGTTAGCACAACCATTAGCAGATTTCAGGTGCAAGGCTTACTTTCTTTCTTATGTAGGAAAAAGGTGCCCCATTGGCTGGTAATTGTGATTCATCTCTGGTTGTTTTTGAAGATGTATAGATATATTTTGTATATTGATGTACATATAACACTCTATTGGCATATTTTGTACATGCACAACAACCTATATAACACACTACAGGAAAGGGAACACCCCAAAAAGCAGAATAGGGCCTCGTTATTCTTTGTGAAAGCATCAATAGTAAATATTTCAATATCGTTGCGTTATTTTTTATCAATGCATTTGGTCAAACATTTTTGATTCTCTTTATATTGGCCACCACAGTTTGAGGTTCCTCTGAATGATTTCACCCCAAAGAAACATTTGCTTCAGTAAAACGCACACATTTGATCTGTTTGAGAGTCTTCTGCTTGTAGACGCATATTATGAAACCCTGAGGTGTTCCCTTTTTTTCTTTATAACTAATGCTGTTGATGTTTTGTGATTTTAAAAAGGTGTCTATACTGTATCATCTGGCCGGGGACAACAGCTGGAAATGAGCAATGTTGACTAAAGCTGCCCCATTTACTGTTGTTTGTGACAGTTGATCAATGGGGATGTCCACGACACTATAAACACATAAACTAAACATTAAACATGGCCAAAAAAATCTCCGATGTTGAATATCTCTCAGCCTATACTGAGCATTTGTGACTCCTGCAGTGTCTCCTCCCTCTTTGAGTCCACTGTCCACAGTACACATCGCCTCTTGTCATGCAAATGCCTTCCTTTGTGTCTCCCTGCAGGACACCACAGAGCAGATAACAGCAGCTCCTCGGTGGATACAGAGTGTGTGTGTGTGTGTGTGTGTGTGTGTGTGTGTGTGTGTGTGTGTAGCTTGCAGTGTTTGGTCTTATCTCTGTGACTCTGATCACCTCCTGTCTGCTCTTATCTCTCAGCCTCCTGACAAACTATCGCCCTGAAGCACACACACCAACACACTGCTGAGCGCTCTGAAACAGTGTTGTGTTGCAGAGTAAAACATCACGGCTGCTTGTTTTGGAGCATTGTGGACACTTTTACACAACTTTATGACAAGGTTGTGCAATTTATTGATTTTTATATGAACATCTGGTCGTTTAGGGTTTTAGATATCGTAAAGTTGCATAGGTATTGATTTGCCGTGGTTTTAAAGCCTTGCATTTCAGACAAGTGATGCAATTTTCTTAAAATAACCAGGCTGTTGTATTATTTGGCTTTATCCATTAATTATATACATTACAGATGATTGATTTTCAAAACTCTTAAATATTTTAGGAAAGTCAATAATCAACCCGATATAATCATTGAAATATCGATATTGAGTACTTGGCTCAAAAACACATTTGTATAGTTAATTTTCCCCACGACACTGAGCACTATAGGTTATATTGGATTTATAGGAATTGTATTTTGGATAGCATTTGTCAGTTATCTAAACTGGATAAGTTTAACATGGACAGTACACAATTAAGAACTATTGAATAGATGATATTGATATTACATATGTCATAAGAAAAATATTCTAACCATATTGACCACCCTTTCTCTCTAGTGGGAAACATGATGGACATTTAGCAATAAACAACATTTGCTTTAAATCTATTTATCTGGATAAAGATTGATTAATTGTTCAGTCTATAAAATGTCAGAAAAATAAGTTTGAAGCCAAATGTCTTTTAACGTCTTGCTTTGTTCCACTTACAGTTTTAAATCCAAAGATATGAAATATACAATGATTTAGAAACAGAGAAAGGCAGCAAATATCACAATTGAGAAGCTGAAACCAGCCAAATATATTTGCGTTTTTGCTTGATAAATATCTAACAATACTAAAAATGTTTGATTAAGTTTATATTACTCACCTAGAGATCAGCTGATGCTGTAATAAAACAACAAATCAGCGCTCACACATGTGTACACACGGATCAGGTAAAGCATCCTTGACTCTCGTCACAAAGCTCAGAGTCATCAGTGGTTTGACCTTTTGGCTCTGACGCATACAATCACAATAATCAGACAATGAGAGCAGTCGAACTTTCCCTGTTAATCTGAGCCGGGAGGAGGATTTACATCGAGGCGTTTCTGGTGTCTGGAGAGTCAGAGGATCTGTTATCAGCCGCTGACAGACGGTCAGCCTGCAGCTCTTTATCTGTCTGACCCCGAGACACAGTAATGAAGCTGGAGGGGGGGGGGGGGGGGGGGGGGGGGGACAACAGCACACATCCTTTACTCAAGTACAAGTACAGATACTCGTGTTTAAAAATACTCTGGTAAAAGTAGAAGTACTGACTGAACTCGAACATATAATAATGTCATTGCTAGCTAATGAATGTTTCCATGCTGAACAACGGCAACATGACAACGTTTCCATTGGTCCCTCTTCTTTAGAGAAGACCAGGAAATGATGGATACACGGATCGTGTTCAAATCAATAGGCACGCAATGACTCTAAAGAATAATGATCACGCCACCAAACACACATTCAGACTAAAGGAACCAGCTGTTTGGGAAATGAGAGAAGTAGAAAGTACAGGTATTTGGGTTCAACATGTAAGAAGTAGAAAGTACAGGTATTAGTGTTCAACATGTAAGAAGTAGAAAGTACAGGTATTTGGGTTCAACATGTAAGAAGTAGAAAGTACAGGTATTTGGGTTCAACATGTAAGAAGTAGAAAGTACAGGTATTTGAGTTCAACATGTAAGAAGTAGAAAGTACAGGTATTTGGGTTCAACATGTAAGAAGTAGAAAGTACAGGTATTTGTGTTCAACATGTAAGAAGTAGAAAGTACAGGTATTTGAGTTCAACATGTAAGAAGTAGAAAGTACAGGTATTTGGGTTCAACATGTAAGAAGTAGAAAGTACAGGTATTTGTGTTCAACATGTAAGAAGTAGAAAGTACAGGTATTTGAGTTCAACATGTGAGAAGTAGAAAGTACAGGTATTTGGGTTCAACATGTGAGAAGTAGAAAGTACAGGTATTTGTGTTCAACATGTAAGAAGTAGAAAGTACAGGTATTTGGGTTCAACATGTAAGAAGTAGAAAGTATAGGTATTTGGGTTCAACATGTAAGAAGTAGAAAGTACAGGTATTTGGGTTCAACATGTAAGAAGTAGAAAGTACAGGTATTTGGGTTCAACATGTAAGAAGTAGAAAGTACAGGTATTTGGGTTCAACATGTAAGAAGTAGAAAGTACAGGTATTTGGGTTCAACATGTAAGAAGTAGAAAGTACAGGTATTTGGGTTCAACATGTGAGAAGTAGAAAGTACAGGTATTTGGGTTCAACATGTAAGAAGTAGAAAGTACAGGTATTTGGGTTCAACATGTAAGAAGTAGAAAGTACAGGTATTTGGGTTCAACATGTAAGAAGTAGAAAGTACAGGTATTTGTGTTCAACATGTAAGAAGTAGAAAGTACAGGTATTTGTGTTCAACATGTAAGAAGTAGAAAGTACAGGTATTTGTGTTCAACATGTAAGAAGTAGAAAGTACAGGTATTTGTGTTCAACATGTAAGAAGTAGAAAGTACAGGTATTTGTGTTCAACATGTAAGAAGTAGAAAGTACAGGTATTTGTGTTCAACTTGTAAGAAGTAGAAAGTACAGGTATTTGTGTTCAACATGTAAGAAGTAGAAAGTACAGGTATTTGTGTTCAACATGTAAGAAGTAGAAAGTTCAGGTATTTGTGTTCAACATGTAAGAAGTAGAAAGTACAGGTATTTGTGTTCAACATGTAAGAAGTAGAAAGTACAGGTATTTGTGTTCAACTTGTAAGAAGTAGAAAGTACAGGTATTTGTGTTCAACATGTAAGAAGTAGAAAGTACAGGTATTTGTGTTCAACATGTAAGAAGTAGAAAGTACAGGTATTTGTGTTCAACATGTAAGAAGTAGAAAGTACAGGTATTTGTGTTCAACTTGTAAGAAGTAGAAAGTACAGGTATTTGTGTTCAACATGTAAGAAGTAGAAAGTACAGGTATTTGTGTTCAACATGTAAGAAGTAGAAAGTACAGGTATTTGAGTTCAACATGTAAGAAGTTAAAGTAAAAAGTCGTCAGAAAAATAAGTAGTGGAGTAGATGCCAGAAAAAAGTACTTAAGTACAGTAACGAAGTATTTGTACTCCACTACCTCCCACCTCTGCACGGGGACGTTTGGTCAGCGCTGATAAGGGAAAGTGACCCATCATTCAGCTCCTCAATGCGCTCACCATTAGTTCAGCGGACACTAACTGCCTCATTATTCAACTCATTAGTGAGAGCAAACACAGATCCCTTACAGAGGATGGAGGGGGGGGGGGTAATTAAAGGGGGTCATCGCTGGATGCCAGGCCTCACACAGCTGTGTTCCCCCTCCCATCAGCAGCGTGCCAGCCTCACCAGCCCCTCCGAGGAATACAAAAAAAAACAACGATTTGTTGCCAGGCAGCTATCGGCTGGTTCTGGATCAGCTGCTTGTTATTATTACTATCAGCAGCAGCAGTTAATCTCACAAAGAAAAGACGGGAGGCAAACATGCAAAGACGTGCGACCCGGAGTCAAGTGACATTTGCAGAGAGATTGGATTCCTGGAATAAAAGACGATAATAAAAAAAAATCTAAGAGCAGCTCTGGCTCAGGGGATTATTCCTCTCTGAATGCTTTTCACTAGAACGGCTGCCAGCGCCATTTACTACTCGTGTGTGTTTACTGCACTTGAAGATGAAAGTGTTGTCCTTCTGTTACCTGGCACACACACACACACACACACACACACACACACACACACACACACACACACACACACACACACACACACACACACACACACACACACACACACACACACACACACACACACACACACACACACACACACACACACACACACACACACACACACACACACACACACACACACACACACACACAAAACACACACACACACACACACAGTGTGTTTTCTTGGCTTGCAGAGGTTCTATTTGTTTTGATTTTAGTGCTTGATTTGCTTCTGCTGCAGGTTGTGAAAATAACATTTACAGACATTTTACAAGTGATTAAAACCAGATTATGTAAAAAATCAAACTTTTTCCAGATTTTCCAAACACTTGTGTCTTTGTGACAATACTTTGAGACTTCCTGTCTGTGTGTCAAAGCTCCAAGCCCATTGGTTGCTACTGGAAACATTATAGTTTGAGTCTTTGTAATATGTCCACAAAAGGAGGAAATAGTGCATTTTCAGGGACTATTTTCTGCAGCGGATTCATTTGCACATTTGGTGCTCTATTGTGAGTAATTGTGGAAACAGGATGGTGTGTGTGATTGAGTCAAAATAAACTACAGTGTGTGTTCATGGTGATGAAAGAACATGTCACCTAGTGCAACAGAGGGAGTTATTGATGTGTTTTTAATAGTTTTAGGGAAAACAATGGATCTATCGCACAAATTAGATCATTACAACTAAGTGTAACCCAATAGCTGACACAAAGACAACAATGTGGTGTCTAAAATTCAGGCAAATAACAGTAGCTACTACATATATATATATGCTGTTTGCTCTGATGTTGAAGGGAACTTGGAGATGATAGGGTACAAAAACAATGCACAGATGGTGTGTGTGTGTGTGTGTGTGTGTGTGTGTGTGTGTGTGTGTGTGTGTGTGTGTATGTGTGGTCTAATAACTGCCAAATCCTTGCCCCAGGGCCTCTGAAAACTTAACTGTCAAGTAGAAACTAAGTCTTTTTTTGTACGTGTTTGTGTTTCTCTTATTTTCCTACGATGCTGTTATGATTGGCTGTGAATACGAACATATGACGGACAGACCATCTATTTCTATTTATTTTGAGAAAGGGGCCGGTCATATCAGATTATATTCTTCTCCCTGCTCCTTTTCGGCTATGGTGTGTTTATAGAGACATGTTTTGTAAATAATTGTTCTACATTAAGTTGTGCATACCAAGAACGGAACACATACAATGAAAGATTTGGTGCACATGAGGGAGGAAGACTCACCAGAAACACAGCACCTCCAGGAAAGATAACCCCGTGTCCGACGCCCCCACCAAAACGATCCGGGCGTTAACCGTGACCTTTGGCTCCAAGGTCAACTTCCTGCTGATGAGGCTGAGGGCAAACGGAGCCTGAGAGAAACACAGAAGTTATCATTTTACTGAGTGAGTGAAATTAGGGAATGTGTCACTCTCAAAATGACTGGAAGATTAAATATTCCGTCTCTTAATTATTACCATCACTAAAAGCATTTCCTGATAATGGGTCCAATTTCCCCCACGTTTTAGTATTACAGGATAAAGTAGTAATCATCTTTTTATCCAGGCACTTAATCTGCCGGCTGAAGAGACAGTGCAGCTCTCAGGCAAACACCTTTAGAGGATTAGTGACCTTTAGGAACGTTTGTGAAAAAAATCTGGGTGAAATTTACCGAATATCAACCACTATTAATGTACATGGTAATTGGCAACAAAATCAGATTTTCCAAAAGCATGCTGGACATTAGAGATATTGAAACAGGTACGCATTGAAACCGAGATATTTCATATATAAAAGCAAACGGAAAAAGACTTAGCTATCTGTGTTTTATGGTCTTAAACACTACATTGTTGTTATTCTGTAAATACAAGTTGTGAGAGATTGTAAGAGAAGTTGAATATTTTCTTTTGTGCACAGCTCTGCTTCCCATTAGCACTTGATTGATTAATGCATTAAAAGAGACTGTTTCTTTATTTCTTGTGAAAATGAGGAGATGAAAACGCCAGACTCTGATTATTAAAGTGACAATAATATCTTTGGACTTTTTTCACTGGGATAAAGTGCTCATTTTGGATTATTTCCCCATTTTCTTTTACACATTTTGTTCTTTGTGTCCTTCCCTCCAGCTGTCTAGCCATTTGAGTATTAATCCGATGTTTGCTCTGTATGTCCGTGGAGCTTCAGATGGTAAAGAGAAGGAGACACAGGGATCAAAACGTGCGACCTGACAGTTAAGAAACACTCTCGACAATAATTACAAAAGAGTCCCGCAGGAATTAGCTGAACACTGCGTTCTAATTTCCCGGTTCCTCCTCGCACTGTGAGGCGGCTAATGGCTCCTTCATCATCTGTAATTAGGCAGATTGGCCCCACAATGCACCTTGTTGGATGAAAACAGCATCGAGCGAAACAAGGAGGGGGAAACCCGAGGGTGAAATTAACCTTTGTGTAATATTCAAATAATTTCCATGAGGGCATGTGTGCGCGACATCTGTCACAAACTGAGAGACGAGGTGGGGTTTCATTAGCGGGACAATAAGAAGAGGAAAGGTCTGATAGATGCAAGGGTCTGCAGATATAGGGAAATAATAAGAACTAACAGCTAATGTGTTAGTGCCTACATACATCAGTAATAGAGAATTATTACCAACATGTAAGTGTTTATTTTACATTTTTATACGCAAGTTGTTTTCTTTCCCGTTGTTATTAGGTCACAAGTCACTTACAAAGTTAGTTTGTGGAGATACTGTACGTTGGGAAGTTATTCTGATAAGATATCAGGTAGCTCAATTAAAGGTGTGACAGTGGAAATATTTCAACAGATGCAAAATGGTGAACTTTTACGCTCACTGAAGCATTTAAGTGAGAAGAGATCGAGTCACAGAGCGTTCGAATTTAGCTTTTTTTAGCTGTTAATAATCAGGAGTTCACTTTAAGATATAGACTATTCTTGCACTATTTAAATTCTATTTTATTGCGCCATTTCATCTGTTTTATTGTGTTGCACTGTTGGAGGAGCCTGTGAACTAAGAATGTCATTGACATTTCTACACTGTAGCTTTGAGCATATGACAATCAAACCTTTGACTTTGAAAAACCCATAGTGAGTCTTCCCTTTTGAAACAGCACCTTCTAGTGGTCACATGATCACCCTGCAGCACTCCCTCATCCAGAGCAGGGGGGTCCAAACTTTTTTCTCCGAGGGCTACATAGAGAAAAATATAGGAAGGGCTGGACCGCTCACTAGAGGAGAGGTTTATCGCCTCATAAGTTCAATCATAAGTTAGCAAAATAAATCAAATGTAGGTACATGATGGTTGTGAGTGTTGGCAGCTCATGCCTTAAAACAGAAGCCTCAGAGTGATGATAATAAGGAGGAATATGAAGGGTGTATTTCAAGCTGGTTGTGTAAATAAGTTACTGGGCTTTTTTATTATCAACTACGATATGTTAGAAAATGTTTCCAACTTTAATTGACTGTATTTATTTGAAAATTGGGCTATTATTATTACATGAATAATCGTGTGTAATCTATTTTTACATTTCTATTTAAGAAGTACAATATAAGAAAAGCACAAGTTTCATTTGTGGGCCATATTCCATGATAGTTTTTTAATTTGTCGAGGGCCGATTCAAAATGGTCCGCGGGCTGCATTTGGCCCCCGGGCCGTAGTCTGGACACCCCTGATCTACCCCCGCCCCCTCTGGCAGGATGTTATCCAGCTGCTGCTCAGCCCACCTGCTCCTTTCTGATCTGAAGGGAAGGAGCGTTGATGCCAAGCTCCTCCAGCGGGAAGACGATCTGGCGTCGCGGGCACACAGGAACCGCACAGTCCAGCAGAATATCCAGATGGTGGACGCAGGAATTCTGGGTGCAGAAGAAGAGCGGGCGCAGTGTCAGGAAGTGGTAATGAGCTCAGGTGGAGAGGTCAGATCAGCAGAGATGGCAAAAGTACACACATCCTTTACTCAAGTAGAAGTATAGATACTCGTGTTTAAAGATACTCTGGTGAAAGTAGAAGTACTGACAAAACTTCTTTGCTCAAGTAAAAGTAAAGAAGTATGGGCTTTGAAATGTACTTCAGTAAAAAGTACCCATAACTAGCAGCTGTTTTAAAGAGTACCTGACCTCCCTTTATATTAATAGAACATTAAAGATCTTCTATTTCAAATTGTAATAATATCATAATGTGTGTGTGTGTTTGTCTATTTGTGTCTGTGTGTCTGAGACGCAGATTAAAACTAAAGTAACCAGCCTGTTTGGAAAATGTAAGAAGTAGAAAGTACAGGTATCTGTGTTCAACATGTAAGAAGTAGAAAGTACAGGTATTTGTGTTCAACATGTAAGAAGTAGAAAGTACAGGTATTTGAGTTCAACATGTAAGAAGTAGAAAGTACAGGTATTTGAGTTCAACATGTAAGAAGTAGAAAGTACAGGTATTTGAGTTCAACATGTAAGAAGTAGAAAGTACAGGTATTTGGGTTCAACATGTAAGAAGTAGAAAGTACAGGTATTTGGGTTCAACATGTAAGAAGTAGAAAGTACAGGTATTTGGGTTCAACATGTAAGAAGTAGAAAGTACAGGTATTTGGGTTCAACATGTAAGAAGTAGAAAGTACAGGTATTTGTGTTCAACATGTAAGAAGTAGAAAGTAAAGGTATTTGAGTTCAACATGTAAGAAGTAGAAAGTACAGGTATTTGGGTTCAACATGTAAGAAGTAGAAAGTAAAGGTATTTGAGTTCAACATGTAAGAAGTAGAAAGTACAGGTATTTGTGTTCAACATGTAAGAAGTAGAAAGTACAGGTATTTGTGTTCAACATGTAAGAAGTAGAAAGTAAAAAGTCGTCAGAAAAATAAGTAGTGGAGTAAAGTACTGATACCAGAAACATGTACTTAAGTACAGTAACAAAGTATTTGTACTCCACTACTTCCCACCTCTGCAGATCAGAAAACATCAGCCTGCACACAGATTATTCTCTGCTTATCTTCTGACATTATTCTATTTGCAAATCATCATCATCATCATCATCATCATCATCATCATCATGATCGTGTCCCAGTGTGCTGCTTGTTTGTTGAGGGTAATTAGCAGAGGAAGTGGAGGCCTCTACATGTGGAGGAAATGTCTTATTATGGGATGGAGAGGTGGAGCACCTGCTGCCCCGACCCCAGGGGCCGCAGCCTGCTGAGGGCCAAACTCTGCAAGAAATGGCCTGCTGAAACAAGCTTAAACTCTTTCCGATCAGAGTAAACAGTAGGGGTGGGAATCACCAGGCTCCCCACAATACGATACTATTGCAATACTTAAGCCACGATACGATACTATTGCGATACTTAAGTCACAATACGATACTATTGCAATACTTAAGCCACGATATGATACTATTGCGATACTTAAGCCACGATAGGATAGTATCACGATACTTAAGCCACACTACAATACTATTGCGATACTTAAGCCACGATACAATACTATTGTGATACTTAAGTCACAATACTATTACGATACTTACACCACGATAGGATAGTATCATGATACTTAAGCCACAATATGATACTACTGAGATACTTAAGCCACGATATGATACTATTGCAATACTTAAGTCACGATACTATTGCTATACTTACGCCACGATAGTATAGTATCACGATACTTAAGCCACAATGCGATACTATTGCGATACTTAAGTCACAGTATGATAGTATCACGATACTTAAGCCACACTACGATACTATTGCGATACTTAAGCCACAATACTATTGCGATACTTAAGTCACAATACAATACTATTGCAATACTTAAGTCACGATACTATTGCAATACTTACGCCAAGATAGGATAGTATCATGATACTTAAGCCACAATACGATAGTATCACAATACTTAAGCCACAATACGATACTATTGCGATACTTAAGCCACGATATGATGCTATTGCGATACTTAAGTCACAATACTATTGCTATACTTACACCACGTTAGTATAGTATCACGATACTTAAGCCACAATGCAATACTATTGCGATACTTAAGTCACAGTATGATAGTATCACAATACTTAAGCCACAATACAATATTATTGTGATTCTACGATATGCTAAGTATTGCGAAACGATATACTGCGATATATTGCGCATATATATTGATTTTGATTATTTTACCTGGATAGGTCTCATTGAGAGATATTTGGTTAAAAAGAACACAATGGCGCTCTAGGAGGAGATTCAGGTGATAAGGTGGGGGGGGTTACCTTGGTTGCTGATTGGCTAATGGTTACACAAGCCAAAACATCGTTATGACATCACAAAGTGGCCAAAATCTGATCAGCTCATTTTCAGACAGGTTTTTATAGAAATGGAACAAAAAGAGAGAGAATCTTTGTTCTTGAAACTTTCAGAGTCTCTTTCCACAGAGGGGACACATGTTGATGTAGAATAGACATGAAGAAGAGACACATGTTGATGTAGAATAGACATGAAGAAGAGGGGACACATGTTGATGTAGAATAGACATGAAGAAGAGACACATGTTGATGTAGAATAGACATGGAGAAGAGACACATGTTGATGTAGAAGAGACATGGAGAAGTGGATTTTGCACAATAGGAATTGAGCCGCCACAGACATTTCTTGCAGTGTGTGAGCTGAGGGTCATTACACTAATGAATGTGTTTCTGAGCAGACATGCAGAGGCTGGAAAGGCCCCAGAGTTGAGGGGCTAGTGAGGGCCTGAGGGTCCCTGTGCACCCACCTGGGGGCTGATGTGAGGGGGGTAGAGTCTGTGGAAGAGGCAGGACTTGTGCCCCAGCCGGAGGGACTCTTTGAACAAGTGTCTGCAGCAGCGCTGGAAGGAGGGCGCCAGGACGAAGTGCAGGATGTGAGCGTGCTCCTCCAGCCGGTGGTGACTGAAGTAGATGAAGCTCTCCATGTTGTAGCGTGCACACAAGTACTGGAGGTCCTGACAGAGAGAGCGAAGGAGATAAGTCACTTTTCTGTGGGTAAGAATCCATGAGGGACACATAATTATAAGTTGCAATTGTTTTGTTTACATTCAGATAATAAGGAACAACATCTGCTGGTGATTGAAGCATAAAAGGAGATATTCCTCTACATTTTGCAGTGAAAATAAGAACTGTTTTTACCTTCATTTCATTTATTATATACATGAACATACACTTTTCTGTTGATAAACATGCAGGACTACAAATTATAAATGTTTTTTTTTCATTCAGATAATAAGGAACAACATCTGCTGGTGACTGAAGCATAAAAGGAAACATTTCCCTACATTTTGCAATATAATAATAACCACACCCTAAATTAATTGATATTACTCTTGATGTTATCTATTATAAACAAAATATAACTTTCCAGTCCGTTTTTTGTGTTGATAAACTCCATACAGGACAGATAATAGCATTTTATATATTTCAAATGTTGCATTATAGTACAGTACTTTAGTTTTTTTTATATTAAACAAATAACAAAAGCTACAAGAGTTAGCTTTTTACATAAAGTGGTGTTAATATGTGGAGATTATCCTGCTTGATGCTGCCTTCAGGGTCCAACACAGAAATACGTCACTATATAGATCCAGTTTTATCAGAGTGCAGGGAGTAAACTGCCTCCACCTGCTCGTCTCTGATGATCAGGATCCCGACCACCTCGCTCTGCACCGTGGACACGAAGGCCTGCAGCGGCACGCCATCCTGAGAGGGAACAGAAACACAATATATGTAAATATAGACCAGTTTGAGTGTGTGTGTGTGTGTGTGTGTGTGTGTGTGTGTGTGTGTGTGTGTGTGTGTGTGTGTGTGTGTGTGTGTGTGTGGGCACCTTCTTGTGTCAGCCCGGTGCCATGAATACACATGAAGTGTCAGCAGAAGTAATTATCAGTTTTGGAGCGTCTCGCTGACAGCTGGGGTGTCAGTCAGAGAGGAGAAGCCGCTCAACTGAATTCTCACCAATCTGCTGCCTGGCATCTCTTCTCCATCCTGAGACAATCACCAGCAGCTCCACATCACCCCACCGGCCAAAACAATCATCAGGTCATTCTAATTCAGTTAAAGGGGAGCCAGTTCCAACCCTGATATGTTCGGTCTGGTTATTCTTTATCATTTCCAAACACTGACCATATTGCAGGCCAGTTGGTTTAATACTGAATACATTTGAGCAGGTTTTCTCTCATTGTGCCGTTAAGTTAAATTTTTGTTTTTCATGTATGTTGATGTTACACATGGAGCTGCTGTCATGCAAGTAACATTTCAGACTTGATCTGACCATTAAAGTATTATCATATATCGTATTTAGCAGTAGTAGCTTAGCATGAGCATTGTTTATTATATCTACAATCTTAAATATGGTTTTACATAAAACATATATTTGGAATTTACACTTAAAAGCAATGTTAGACTTACTGTCGCACTTGTTTTCCCAACATATAGTTAAGAAAAACTATTAAGACACAAACATCTGAGAACAATGATAACATAGAAGTTCAAAATGATTCCAAATCCATGTTTTGTCTTTTCACTTTTTGTAGTTTTAGTGGGTTTTAGGGGCAAACAAGTTAAATCAATTAGAAATAACATGCATAGATATATTAATATAGAATACAGGAGCAACAAAATCTATTTGTTTAGTTCTATGGGCAATTAAGTGACAGGTTCTTTACGGAAATACATTTTCAGTGATGTACTTTTACTATGTGGGCCATAATAATATGGGAGAAATTGTCGTTTTCTTGGACCTTGATGTGAAGTTAAGATTTGTGATAAGCTTTGGGTATTGCAATTTCACACGTGTACAAAAGTAGCTTAATGGAACTGATGAGGGCTATGTGAATACATGTAAGCGATGAGATGCTAGCAGCTCAGATGAAGAAAGGTTGGAGACCCCTGCTTTAAACAGAGTAGCAGAGGGTAGAGTCTGCAGGGCCACATTTGGGCTGCTGTGTTTCGTAATTCAAACTGAAACTGCACCAATTTGTAAATGACTCCCTTTATTAGGAGGGAAAGTAGTAAAAACATATTTTCTTGTAATTAGAATAGCGATCATCAAACAAGTTACAAAGAATTGGCTAAAAGATAAAAACTTGGTAAACTCACAATGGAATAACTTCGTACATGAAATGGAGAAAACAACCAAATGCATATCTTTGAGGAAAGGTGGGAACAACGGGTCAAGTATAGAACACTATATGAAGATAATTAATGTATTAATAATGTATCAATACTTTTATTTGTATTATTATTATTACTATTATTTCATTTTGGATTTGTCAACTGTTATGTAGTTAATCTATGTACCTCGATGTGTTTATTTTGTTATGTATGCTTTGTGAATAATTTCTTAAAATGCAAATAAAAAAATATAATAAATAATATAATAATAATGCATTTTATTTATGGACGCCTTTCAAAGCTCTCAAAGACACCTTACTAATATAATTACATATTATATTTAAACATAATTAAAAAACAAGCAACAAAGAAGATCAAACAGTAATTCAAGACTTAAAAAAACAAAGACTTAAAAACAACAATCAGTTTAGAACAGGGGTCGGCAACCCCTGGTGTGCCACTGGTTACGGTGCCGCGTGCCACCATTGGCACACGGCACCGTAACCAGTGGCACACCAGGAATACGTGGAATAAGTGTGCAAAATATTACAATTGTATTTTGGGATCCTGAACGAGACCGCCGCCAGAGCGCGTCTCCCCGTTAGCTGCAGAAGGAAGCCATGCACGCAACACAGCCTCGCTCTCTTTAACTCCAGGTGACTTTCTGCTGCTTTCCTCCGTGGTGAAACGATCAGGGGTGCAGTGCTGCCAGGAGGCTACCCACAAGGAGCTGTACAAAGGCCGCAGTTTTTGCGTGGCTGTGTCTTTAGTTGAAAGCCCAGTGGCGATCTGCTCATCTCTCATCGAAAACAATATACTACACAGGGGCGGACTGGCCATCCGTGTGTTCTGGAGAATCACAGAACGGACGGTCGTCATTATTATTATGCCGTTTAAACCAATTATTAAATTTGTTTAAACCGCATCATGTAAGTTGCGCTGATAGGTGAAAGAGGTCCACACACTGCTTCCCCGCAGCGAGGCTCCCCCCGCCCTCCTGTTGACAGTTCACGAGCGTCGAGCTCTTCATCCTTCGCACTTCATATCAAAAAGGTTGCCAACCCCTGGTTTAGAAGAATTAAGATATTGAATACGCCAGTTTAAAAAGGTGGGTTTTCAGGCAGGATTTGAGTCCATAATGCGGATGTCTTGTGGGAGAGAGTTCCAGAGACGGGGGGCAGAGTGGCTGAAGGCTCTTGACCCCAAGGTGGTCAGGCGGGCAGAAGGTACAGTGAGCTGGAAGGCAGAGGAGGATCGGAGAGCACGAGAGGGAGACTAGAGGTGAAGGAGTTCAGAGAGATATGGAGGTGCAGGATGTGAAGGGCCTTGAAGGTGAGGAGCAACATTTTAAAGTCGATGCGGTATTTAACGGGGAGCCAATGCAGATGTATATATATATATATGAGGAGGGAAAGTAGTAAAAACAGAGAGAATGTGACTTAAAGCTTGATATAAGACGATGTATCAGCATCAAAGGTAACCCAGCTGTGTTTCTGTCAGCTTGTTGACTGACCTTGTCTCTGCGGGTCTCGTAGAAACGGTCCAGGTCCTGAAGAAGAGACTCTCTGAGACTCAGAGTCTTCACCAGCTCAGAGACAGCAGGACGGTCTGCAGCTACAGCCGGCCTCACCTCCACACTCCTACAGGACAACAACATCAACAACACCATCAACAACACCATCAACACACACTGAGGAGACACGGTGGAGACAGTTAGAGCTTCTCACAGCACAGTTACAGAGTCTCTTTTGCAAAAACGTGATCATTTGTTTCTGATTTAAAGGTCCCCTATCATACTGTTGTTCATCAATACAGGTCTCAGATATATCCAGAGCCGGTCTCTGATTGGCTGAAACAACAGATCATTGCAGCATTACCCATAACCCCCTCTGTTTCAGCCCTGTTTCCAAAGTGCTGATTCTCTGTCTGTTACTTTAGATGAAAATAAGGAGCCCCTCCCCACGCCCCTCAGAGAGACATTTGGTTACAAAGAACTCAATGGTGCTCTAGGAGGAGATTCAGGTGATAAGGGGGGGGGGGGGGGGGGGGGGGGGGGGGGGGGGGGGCGGGGGTTACCCTGGTTGCTGATTGGCTAATGGTTACACAAGACAAAACATTGTTATGACATCACAAAGTGGTCAAAAACTGATCAGCTCATTTTCAGACAGGTTTTTATAGAAATGGATCAAAAAGAGAGAGAATCTTTGTTCCTGAAACTTTCAGAGTCTCTTTCCACAGAGGGGACACGTGTTGATGAAGAAGAGACATGAAGAAGTAGGGGACACATGTTGATGAAGAAGAGACATGAAGAAGAGGGGACACATGTTGATGTAGAAGAGACATGAAGAAGAGGGGACACATGTTGAAGTAGAAGAGACATGAAGAAGAGGGGACACATGTTGATGTAGAAGAGACATGAAGAAGAGGGGACACATGTTGAAGTAGAAGAGACATGAAGAAGAGGGGACACATGTTGATGTAGAAGAGACATGAAGAAGAGGGGACACATGTTGAAGTAGAAGAGACATGAAGAAGAGGGGACACATGTTGATGTAGAAGAGACATGGAGAAGAGGCGACACATGTTGATGTAGGAGAGACATGAAGAAGAGGGGACACATGTTGATGTAGAAGAGACATGAAGAAGAGGGGACACGTGTTGATGAAGAAGAGACATGAAGAAGTAGGGGACACATGTTGATGAAGAAGAGACATGAAGAAGAGGGGACACATGTTGATGTAGAAGAGACATGAAGAAGAGGGGACACATGTTGATGTAGAAGAGACATGGAGAAGAGGGGACACATGTTGATGTAGAAGAGACATGAAGAAGAGGGGACACATGTTGATGTAAAAGAGACATGGAGAAGAGGGGACACATGTTGATGTAGAAGAGACATGGAGAAGAGGGGACACATGTTGATGTAGAAGAGACGTGAAGAAGAGGGGACACATGTTGATGTAGAAGAGACATGAAGAAGAGGGGACACATGTTGATGTAGCAGAGACCTGAAGAAGAGGGGACACATGTTGATGTAGAAGAGACATGAAGAAGAGGGGACACATGTTGATGTAGAAGACACATGAAGAAGAGGGGACACATGTTGATGTAGAAGAGACATGAAGAAGAGGGGACACATGTTGACGTAGAAGAGACATGGAGAAGAGGAGACACATGTTGATGTAGAAGAGACATGAAGAAAAGGGGACACATGTTGATGTAGAAGAGACATGAAGAAGAGGGGACATATGTTGATGTAGAAGAGACATGACGAAGAGGGGACACATGTTGATGTAGAAGAGACATGACGAAGAGGGGACACATGTTGATGTAGAAGAGACATGAAGAAGAGGGGACACATGTTGATGTAGAAGAGACATGAAGAAGAGGGGACACCATGTTGATGTAGAAGAGACATGAAGAAGAGGGGACACATGTTGATGTAGAAGAGACATGAAGAAGAGGGGACACATGTTGATGTAGAAGAGACATGAAGAAGAGGGGACACATGTTGATGTAGAAGAGACATGAAGAAGAGGGGACACATGTTGATGTAGAAGAGACATGAAGAAGAGGGGACACATGTTGATGTAGAAGAGACATGAAGAAGAGGGGACACATGTTGATGTAGAAGAGACATGAAGAAGAGGGGACAGGCTTTGTACGTGTAAACCAAGATATAAGAAGACGATATACTGTAATATTATGCAATTGTCGACATATGAATTATATTAGTGACAGTATTTGTCGTCCATCTTGTATTAGTGTTACTTTTACACCTAATGAGACGGTTTCATGTTCGGTTTCAAGTGTTTTATATCTCAATGTTTGTGTGTGATGAGCCACCGGAGTCCGGAGCGTTGGAAGACGTAGATTTCTCGGGGAGGCGAGGCGTTGGTGGAGCGGGGGGGCAGCCGGATGCAGCTCTGCAGCAGCAGGAACTCAGGGGAGAGAGTCGGGACGGTGATGATGCAGAGGTCCACGTCCTGAGAGACACATATATATTTATACACACTTCGCTGAGCAGAGATGGAAATACATCATGAAAAATGTCATGTTTTAAAGAATTCTCTCTTTATAAACTTCCTTAACAAATTCATCAGTGTGATAACAATTATACATATTGTAGAATAATATGCACATTTCTACTTTAACTTCTTACGTTATACACATTGTGTTATTATTTTGAATGATATATTTTCTTTGACTTCTTATGTTAATATACATTTGTATTGAATTTCTATTCTATCTTTTTAATTGCACACTTATTCTATCTGCTTCTGATTATATAACTATTTTAATTATTTATACTTCATTGTATTTAAAATAGAGAAACCAAATCTTTATTCTGATTCTAAAAAACGTTTAAACCCCTGAGCCTGGCACTCTCCATATGATCATAACGGGGACACAGCGTGCATTTATTTCAACTCTCGCACATATACTGAGATCTTACTTCATAATATAAACACTTTTCTTTGAAGCTGCTACTTATTCTTTTTACCTTGGAAGCAGTTGTTTATTTTATTAACATGAGTTTGCCTCTTTATTTAATACGTTACTCTTCTGGTTTTATTTGCTTAAACGCTATACAGGTTTTTTTTCCATTTCATTTCAAACCTTTATTTAGACAGATAAATCCCATTGAGATCATTGATCTCTTTTTCAAAGGAGACCTGCTCAAGTAGTTCCACATGAAACATACACAGAACAACAAAAGGACATCATACAGCATCATTTACATCATTATCCACATAAACAGGTACCAATAGCTTCCGATTGACTAGCATCCAACCGAGCTTTAAAAACATTTAGTGGCACCAGATTGTTCAGTTTCCATTTAATTTGCAGACTATTCCAAGACAGAGGAGCTGCGCATCTAAAAGCTGTCTTCCCTAAGACAGTCTTAGCAGTTAGCACATTTAATAAAACCACAGCATGCGATCTCAGGCAGTAGCCACTTACAATTCTCCCTGAGATCAGGGAGCAGATATAAGATGGAAGTTTCCCTAACATGGCTTTGTATATCAAAATGTACCCGTGACTGAGCCTCCGTACAGTTAGTGAAAGCAAACCAGCCCTTGCATACAGGGTACAGTGATGGGTTAATGCTTTACAGTTTGTCACAAATCTCAGTGCGCTGTGATACGCAGCATCTAACTTGACCAGGCAATGGGCAGGTGCCTTCATGTCCTCTGTGTAGGACAAACGAAGGGTTTCTGCTTCTGATACTTACGGGGAAAACTGTGAATATATAAGGAAGGAAGTCCACTGATCTGGAAGAGAACAAGAAAGGGGAAGTCAGGTGTAAATATGATAATACTACATTTGATTTCTAAGCGTTTTTCAGGTGCTCAAAGACACTTTACAGCGTGGTGCCGATGATGCGGACATCTTAGTACACGGGAAAGAACACTGAGATGATCTCATCCTGTCTCTCTAATGCTTTGGACAAGGTTCAGCACTGGCTGAACAACATGTGCTTACAGTTAAACGTAAAAAAACAGTATGCATGATGTTCAGTAAACGACCAGTCAAAAATCGAAGGATCCAACGTGTTTTTAAACGGAGCAGAACTAGAACTAGTCTCCCACTTCAAGTATCTTACTGGACTCGAACTTGACTTTTAAGAAACATATTAAGAAAGTATCCAACACCATTAAATTCAACTTGCAACATTTTAAACAAATGAGACCTTTCTTAACTGTCAATGTTGCAAAGTCACACCTCCACTGTGATTCTATCCCACATTGAATACTGTTTGACAAACTGGTCGTTTGCTTGAGCCACAAACCTGAAGCCCATAGAGCAGCTGTAACAGAGCTATCCAGGTGTTGGACAGAAAAGCCACACTCAGAGCAGCACTGCACCATCCTGGAGAAACACCATTTCTTGACTTTTGACCATTTTAAGTCTTTTAAAAAGTATGTGGTTTTTTTATAAATGTTTACATGGACCGCTGCCCGCCCCACCCCCCCCCCCCCCCCCCCCTCCCTTAGGGGAATTTTTAAGTATTCAGAAAAAGTCGGACATTTTGTGAAAAGTCCGAATTTTGAGAAAAAGTCCGAATTTTGAGATTTTGAGAAAAAGTAAGAATTTGAGGATTTTGAGAAAAAGTAAGAATTTTGAGAAACAAGTCAGTATTTTGAGAAGTCAGTATTTTGAAAAAAAAAATCAGAATGTTGAGAAAAAGTCAGAATGTTGAGAAAAAGTCATAATTTTGAGAAAAAGTCATAATTTTGAGAAAAGTCAATATTTTGAGAAAAAAAATTCATAATTTTGAAATTTTTAGAAAAAGTCAGAATTTTGAGAAAAAGTCATAATTTTGATATATAAGCTAATCTGTATGTGATGACTACTTCCATTCTTGAGACAATCATAAATACATGGATCCTGAGATTGAAGCTCAAGCCAGTGATACGTTTCTAACAAAATATCAACACAGTATTGTTCAGTGTTTGAAGGTGGGGGGGGGGGGGGGGTCAGTGCAGTCTCTGATGTGCCAAGTTTTCACAATAAAAGCCCGGCTGGTGATGGCCGACAGATCTGCTCGCTGCTTCCAGCTCAACTTCTCTCGTCCCGCTCGTCACGCTGATCAGAGTCAAGCGGCGCTCTCATTAATTACGTGCTCACTGTCGGCAGGAAGCCTCGTCTCCTCACTGAGGAAACAGCTGGGAGGCGAGGCAGCCAGAAAACACTGTCTAACTCTGAACATCACTGATGCAACTCTGAGCCATCAGTGGAAACATGGAGGAAAGTTTAAATTATGGAATTACTTCAAATCAAGTCGTACATTTGATGGGAATTATAGCAACGTCATTCTGTAAGAGTATCTAATGGAATTGACGTTGCATGTTCAGTTCCATGTAACTTTCCCTCCCCCTCGTTCCCTTTAATGTGTTGGAAAGTAATAGGTACATTTACTTAAGTCCATTTTTGAGGTACTTGTATACCTTACGGGTATTTCCATTTCATGCTACTATATACTTCACTACAATTTGGAAGCAAATATTGCACTTTTTACTCCACTACAATTATTTTCAGGTTCGTATTAATAATAAAACATATAACTCAATTAAATAACTACTCTTTCTACTTTGGATGAACCCTCCTGTTGTCTCGAGGTTCACTTTGACGCATCTCTTAATGTTTTGATGTTGGAAAAAGTGGTTGTATTGGAAGTTTGAATTGGAAAGTTTAATTTCAAAAGTTACATTTGATTCGTTTTGATTTAAGGGGACATATTATCCCCTTATCTCGACTTTACCTGGTCTCGTGATTCTTGTCAATGACGAAGAACTGAATACAGACGGCGCTGGATTTCCCCGCTTCAGTCAATTGAGTCTCCTCCTGAGGAAAGGGACAAGAAATGACAAACATACCACAAAGCAGAAGGTAAAGACAGAAGAAGACATGTTAGTTATATTGCTTGTTATCGTCATGCATTACAGGTGACGTACAGAAGTGTAGTTACAGTTGTTTACCTGAGGATTTGTTTGGGGGTTTTCTGGGTCTTCTCTTGATTCAGGCGGAGCAGCAGGATCAGCGTTTGTTATTTGATCCAGTTTGTACAAACCGTCCAGCTCACTTAAATCAAAGCTGTCGTGCAACTGCTTAAAATCTACATCAGACGTGACACTGATGAAGCCGACAGGAAGTCCGTCACTCTGTGGAGGAAACACAAAGACAAGTCAAGAGTCTCTGTAGAAACACAATGTAAGAGCCAATATTGTTGTTTAGTATACGATCGCAAAAATCCAAGAGTCTTTGGTTTATTTTAAGTTAAAGAAAACTGCTCATAATTCAGTAAATTGTATTTATCTATGTTGTATGTTAATATTTTTTGTGTTGCATTTTGTTATTGTACTTTGAAATATTGTTAAGAACAATGCTGTAAAAATAAAGTTTCTTATTAGTTGTATTAATAGAAATATAATGAACGACTGTTCGCATTACAAATACTGTTTTAAAAGTTCATTCTTGACTTTTAATTAAGTTGACAAATGGATCTCACTATAATATTTATTGTGTACATTTTCTACAGTTCTCATTAAAATCACATGCACAACTACATGGACCTTAAGGGGAAATAATTATGTTTCTTTTTATAATTTATACAGATTGTTTCAGAATGTGATAATTAATACATATTTGTTACGGTTTAAAATGAAGCTTACAAACAGCGATGAATTATCCGGGTGGTTTGGGTTCAGACTGATGTGTCTGAATAGATGATTTACCAGGATAATACATATTGAAATGAATATTCTGTAACAGGTAATGTCAGCGGGAACAGGCCGGCCCTCTGAGGAAATGTTGCCGTTTGTTCTCCGATGGTTGAACACATTCAGACTAAAAGCCCAGAATGCTTCAGATGTCTGGACTCAATATGTTCAGTGAGAGCATGTCCTGGCCCTGGATCAGCTCCTATCTGCCATATGCTGCTCAACACATGTCAGGGGGGAGGGATCTGTCACCCCCCAATGCCCGAGGGAACGCACCCAGCAGGGAGGCTGACAACCAGGGAAAGCATCACCAGAGAGGGGGTGTTACAATGTGGATCAGAAATGGAATAGCCTTACTCAAGAAAATAAATGTATCAGGACTAAGACCACCAGACTCAGGGACAGCTTCACCCCACAGGCCACCAGACTCAGGGACAGCTTCACCCCACAGGCCATCAGACTCAGGGACAGCTTCACCCCACAGGCCATCAGACTCAGGGACAGCTTCACCCACAGGCCATCAGACTCAGGGACAGCTTCACCCCACAGGCAATCAGACTCAGGGACAGCTTCACCCCACAGGCCATCAGACTCAGGGACAGCTTCACCCCACAGGCCATCAGACTCAGGGACAGCTTCACCCCACAGGCCATCAGACTCAGGAATAGCTTCACCCCACAGGCCATCAGACTCAGGGACAGCTTCACCCCACAGGCCATCAGACTCAGGGACAGCTTCACCCCACAGGCCATCAGACTCAGGGACAGCTTCACCCCACAGGCCATCAGACTCAGGGACAGCTTCACCCCACAGGCCATCAGACTCAGGGACAGCTTCACCCCACAGGCCATCAGACTCAGGGACAGCTTCACCCCACAGGCCATCAGACTCAGGGACAGCTTCACCCCACAGGCCATCAGACTCAGGGACAGCTTCACCCCACAGGCCATCAGACTCAGGGACAGCTTCACCCCACAGACCATCAGACTCAGGGACAGCTTCACCCCACAGGCCATCAGACTCAGGAACAGCTTCACCCCACAGGCCATCAGACTCAGGGACAGCTTCACCCCACAGGCCATCAGACTCAGGGACAGCTTCACCCCACAGGCCACCAGACTCAGGGACAGCTTCACCCCACAGGCCATCAGACTCAGGGACAGCTTCACCCCACAGGCCATCAGACTCAGGGACAACTTCACCCCACAGGCCATCAGACTCAGGGACAGCTTCACCCCAAGGCCATCAGACTCAGGGACAGCGTTCACCCCACAGGCCATCAGACTCAGGGACAGCTTCACCCCACAGGCCATCAGACTCAGGGACAGCTTCACCCCACAGGCCATCGACTCAGGGACAGCTTCACCCCACAGGCCATCAGACTCAGGGACAGCTTTCACCCCACAGGCCATCAGACTCAGGGACAGCTTCACCCCACAGGCCATCAGACTCAGGGACAGCTTCACCCCACAGGCCATCAGACTCAGGGACAGCTTCACCCCACAGGCCATCAGACTCAGGGACAGCTTCACCCCACAGGCCATCAGACTCAGGGACAGCTTCACCCCACAGGCATCAGACTCAGGGACAGCTTCACCCACAGGCCATCAGACTCAGGGACAGCTTCACCCCACAGGCCATCAGACTCAGGGACAGCTTCACCCACAGGCCATCAGACTCAGGGACAGCTTCACCCCACAGGCATCAGACTCAGGGACAGCTTCACCCCACAGCCATCAGACTCAGGGACAGCTTCACCCCACAGGCCATCAGACTCAGGGACAGCTTCACCCACAGGGCCATCAGACTGTTAAACACCTGAACTCTGTGAAGAACATCCATAACATTCATCCGTCTGCAACTTACAAATGATTTATCTAATATATCCTATTCCAATGACTTGTATATAGACTCTGCTTGCACTATTTCTAATTTATTTGTATTTACTTGCACTGTTTTAACCGTTGTATTGTGTTGCTCTGTTGGAGGAGCCTGTGACCTCAGACTTTCATTGACATATTCTTCACTGTAAATGACAACAAAACTAAATGACCTACAGTCAGAGGAGCGGGAAGGTATTTTGAGTGGGGGTGCTGAGGTGCTGTCCGATGTGCTAATTACGCAGGGGGGGGGGGGGGGGGGGTGACGTTGACATACACCGAGCAAAACCACACACACACAGTGCATAACAATGGACTGCAGTGCACACTATTACGGGCACTATACACACACACACACACACACACACACACACACACACACACACACACACACACACACACAACACACACACACACACACACACACACACACACCACAAACACACACACACACACACACACACACACACACACACACACACACACACACACACACACACACACACACACACACACACACACACACACACACACACACACACACACACACACATTCCTGGCTACATATTACACAGATTCTGCGTAATGATGCCCGGACCCTGCATCTTCAATTTCAGCGTTTTCTGTGAGAAAGAATTCCGAGATACGTTTTTGCGCCATGTCGGTTACTTGTCACTTGTGTTGTACTAAAAACTAACAAAACACTTTTTAGACACTAGATGTTTTTTCCACATCTTTTTTATTTTTCTTCCCCGAAGCTAAATAATTTATTATATAGTTTAAAATTATCATTTGAATAATAATATAGGCCGATCATGCAGACTGCGTGGGGCCTCACCTTGCGGAAGGGGCCTCAAATGGCCAGGGACGGCCCTGCTCAGGCACAATGAAATGAAATTAAAAAATATATATATATAACATAATAATAACAAAATGTGCAGACAGAGGAGCTCCACCTGCCTGCCACTAGGGGGTGCTGCAGCGCCCTCTAGTGGCAGACAGAGGATCTCCGCCTGCCTGCCACTAGGGGGTGCTGCAGCGCCCTCTAGTGGCAGACAGAGGAGCTCCGCCTGCCTGCCACTAGGGGGTGCTGCAGCGCCCTCAGCACCCCCCTTCCCGCGCCCCTGCTTACAGTAGAATACAGGAGACGTTGAGGATCATCCTCTTTTGGAATAATAGGTATGTTTTCAAATTGAATTATTTACAAAGATAATACACAATTATTGCTGTGAACAAGGAACAAGCTGCCAGAGGATGTACTGCATCAAATAGATCGGACATGTTGGTCAATGAATCTTTTTGTTGTATAATTATTAAGAAAGCATATTGTGTTTGTTGTAGTTGGAAAATCTGCGGTGGAGGATTTACCTCGTACTAGAACGTGTCCAAAACAATTAAATAAATACAACAAATACATGTTAGTCTGTGTATTTAAATGAAGAAAAAGCTAAGAGTTGGAACAAACCTCACAAACGGCGCAGTGGTTCTCCTCGTTCTGTTCCTGGATCAGTTCTGCCAGGAAGTACGGCTGCTCCATGACAGACAGGACTTTGGTCTGATCCACAAAGATACGCAAATCATCATGGTCTTCAACCCTGGGGAGCACAAAACAGAAGGAGCATTCACCTTAACTCACCACCAATCCTATTCAAAGGAATCAAAACACTCTGTAATAACAGAAGGCCGGCTGATAGTCCTTAAGCAACTCATAATTATCACTCAGCAGCTTTTTTAAGCTTCTTTTATGTCATATTTTCGGATGTAAGGAACATGTATCATCTTGTTGAGAGTTCTTCTGCCCCCTAGTGGACACACAATAATCAATGCAGCTTCAACTTTGCCCACCTACACAAAAGATCAACATCTATTGAATTCTGCTGACAAATTCACTATTTTTCACAGCGTGTGCTTTTACCAATGTGTGCATGATACTTAACTGTTAAAGTTAATTTATCTATATAGCACATTTCAGACACAAAGGCAACTCAAAGTGCATTTCATAAGCATTTAGATACAGAGCAAATCAAATGGGAAACAAGAGAGAAGGTGGTTAAAACATTGGAGATAGTAGACTCTGCAAGAAGTCAAGAGGTATAATAATAACATGTATTTAGATGGGAATGCAGCAGTCAATAGAAAGGTTTCAGACCCAATTTAAACAACTCGTCATGTGTTAAATATACATTTTTGAGAGCTCATAACATGCTAAAACAAACACAAAGTTTTTATCGATGTCTTTCACTGCCCTATAGGAATGGGTACTGTATGCATTTGAGCCGAACATATATTTTACGTAATTTAGGGGGAAGGAACGAGGTGAACCCACCTGGCGGGGCGGATGAGAAGCTTCGGACAGTGCTCTTGTCTGTGGCAGATGAACGCTGAGCACTCAAGGTCAGTCAGACGCTGCAGAGGATCAAACACCTCCTCCAGAGCCTCCTCTGCACAAACAGCAACACAACACTCTTTTGGGTTCTTTTTGTTTTCCTATGTTTAATTGTTAGAAAACTCTCACTCGTCACCGGCTTGAGCTTCAATCTCAGGATCCATGTATTTATGATCCTCTCAAGAATGGAAGTAGTCATCATACAAAAAAAAGAAATTCTGACTTTTTCTCAAAATTCTGACTTTCTCTCAAATTCTGACATTTTCTCTCAAAATTCTGACTTTTTCTCAAAATTCTGACATTTTCTCTCAAAATTCTGACTTTCTCTCAAATTCTGGCATTTTCTCTCAAAATTCTGACTTTTTCTCAAAATTCTGACATTTTCTCTCAAAATTCTGACTTTCTCTCAAAATTCTGTCATTTTCTCTCAAAATTCTGACATTTTCTCTCAAAATTCTGACTTTCTCTCAAAATTCTGACATTTTCTCTCAAAATTCTGACTTTCTCTCAAAATTCTGAATTTTTTTCTCAAAATTCTGAATTTTTTTCTCAAAATTCTGATTTTTTTTCTCAAAATCATTTTTTAAATACTTTTTCTCGAAATCTCAAAAATTCTGACTCTTTCTCAATGTTTACTTCAGATTAGCTCCACGTCAGAAATGAGCATGCTTGATGTCTATCTCCATAGAGGCTGAATCATCATGTTAATCACATAGCTATCATCTGCCTGTCCTGATGCTCTTCTAGGTAATCACACATCCTGTCATGTTCACAGCTACAGTTGGGATACCTTTGTTAGCATGCTACTCTCATGTTGGAGGAGGACATTCAGGATGTTCCCAACTGTTTATTTCTACTCTTTTAATTTGCCTTGTTTTGTTTTATGCTGCTGCAACACGTGTTTCTCCCAAATTGGGATTAATAAAGTACATGTTATCTTAACTGATGAACTGAGAAAGGAATTTAAAGCAGCCGTTCACCTAAAACACCAGCGTACGGGCTGAGCAGAAGGATGTATTCCAGCTCTGTGACGGCGTTAAAGACAGCTCTGTGAAAACAAGCAAAGCAACGAGGGATTTAATGTGACAGACATTACATTAACATTAGCATGTCAGCCTTCCATCTGTGCACAAACTTATCTCGTGCCCTCATTGGTCATGTGTGCGTTCGTGTGTGTTGGAGGAGGGGCTCTGTAAGGAAGTCTGAAGGGAGGGGCAGATTTTTTTTCGGTTGTGTATTTTAACATTCTAGCGCACTCAAGCTGCTTTCTCCATTCTTACCTACCCCACCTTTAAGTATTGAATAACACTGTAAAAAGACAACATGATTTTTCGGAAATTAAATATTCCAAATGAGAATTCCAGAGAAAAGGATACATCTACTTTTATTTTTTCATACCTTAATATTTCGTTTGCACTTGCTGTGGCGAAATCTGTCTCTGCCACGAAGAAGTGGAGGAAGAGTGTGTTCAAAGGCTGTGGAGGGAAGATCTTTTAGCAAGTTTCCTCAACAGGTGTCTGCTCGAGCCAAAGATGTGTGTAGTCCTGTACAATGAAACGCTAAAATATCTGAATTCATGAGAGGTACAGACTGTGCATGTTTCAGCGCTGAAGTGTTTCTGCAGGAACGCTTCCCAGCAAGTCTGATCCACCAAGTCTCCAACAGGGTGATCGAAGAAGGAAGCGTGAGCCAGGATCTCCTCCCTCTCATTGGCCAGAGTCACCGCCAGATTGGCTTTCTCTCTGGAGAAACGGGAGAGGAAACGAGAACCAAGGGGTCATGTTGAGATAACTATAAGCACATCATCAGTATTTCTGATTACCTGCAAGGCAAGATGTCACAATGGGAAAAACAACATCAAATAGTTCATACAACCATTTTTTAAATCTTCTTATGTCCTAAATAATCCACCTTTTCTCAATCTACCCGTGTGCTCATACTGTATGATAATATTCAGGATCAGTATAATAAAATGGCATCAAACCCAAAAGGGCAAACAGTAGAAAAGTGCACATACTGTAAATATATACATATAATGAATGATACAAGGATATATATAATAACATAATATCAATTATAAGATATTAAGGATTATGAATTGATATGTAAAGTATGACTAATACGCTAGAATGTCATATGTTTAGTAAATAAATACACTTTGATGTACAATAATCAGTTACATTTGGTTCAGAGTTAAGTGGCAACTGAGTTAAGATAAACTACGTAATAACAAGATACGTGATCTTGAAGAAACCACCGTGGCTGTAAATGCTTTGGCTAACTGTTGTATGACTGTGTTTTAAAATAGTCTGTAACTGTGCTGTTACCATTCTTGGGCCAGGACTCTCTTGAAAAAGAGATGTTTTATCTCAATGAGACCTGTCCTGGTATGTTGTCATTGTTTTTATCTTAATGATTATCAAAATCATGTACAGCTGACATTATCAAAGCCTAGGTGAACCTCTTATTAGAAATCCTGGTAAGTACTCTCTAAATATATACTTAAGACACTAAACAAAGAAGTGTTGTGTCTCACAGCAGATGGATCACGTTGACTCGTCCAAACACTGCTCCAGCTTCAGGGCTGATGAGGCCGTTGATCCCCTGAGCGTCGGCTGACTCCGTCCTTCTGACATTCACAGCTTCCTCCTGGCCGCTGGAGGAAGTTATCGTCCTCATCTTCACCTGGGCTCACTTTTCATAATAGAGCACTGGATCAGATCAGGCACGATAACATAAACAACATTAGTGATGTATGTTAGCGTAATGTAAGTAGTGGTGGAGGAAGATTTTGGATCCTTTAGTAAAGTGTAAACATACTAATAACGTAATGTAAAACAAATCTGTTACAAGTGAAAGTCCTGCATTAAAATGATACTTAGGTGAATGTGTGGAAAGTTTATAAAATACAAAATAACTTTAAATATTAAAAGCACAAACATGTCCCTTTTACCCTTATATAATATATATTGGATTACTCTAAACATTGTTGTAAAAGCATTTTACTGCTGTAAATAATATTGAATATATACACATAACATTAGAGTTATATTAATATTATATTACAACTAACTATAATTTTCTATGTAATCATAGTTAGTTTCATCCCAACATTGACAACAATTGTTTGTTTTGTACAGATAATTGTATTTTTAAGGACATTTCATATTCATAAAAGTTGATGGGCTGACACCAAACCTCATTTTCAATATAGTGAATAGTGAATAAAAAGGCTATCAGAGCTAAATGGGTATTTAACAAATATTTAGTAAAAAATGAATGCTGGTTTAGCATTAGCTTGTTAGGCTAGCTAGTTAAAATCTAGATGTTAGCCAGACTAGAACACCTGTTACTCACCTGTCTGTCACAGTCCCCAAATAAACAACAAAGTTACATTTATTGACAAACCTTGCTATAGTTGTAGTTGAAATTAGAAAGTGAACATAGCAGTTAGCTCGATAAACTGTTAAGTTAACGGAACATTTTCTGTTGTAGTCTAAACTAGCCGTTAGCTCACACAAACTACGTAACCATAGTAACAGAACGCTGCACCGTTTTCAACCATGGTGCTATGGTGCATTCAAGTGCTGCTCGGACGTTCTCGAGTCCCGAGTTTGAAAGTCGTTCTTCCTACTTAGTTTCGTCCCAAACTTTTAGATTAAAAACCCATAAACCAGTAAAGTATAGATTTACTCTTGCTTTTAAACAAGGGAAAGGATAATGTCTTGCGTGTCTTACTAATCTAGGTCACGCAGCAACGTCGAATGCAAAAGGCCGGTTACAATATCACAACAATTTACTAGCACATTTGAAATAACATCATGTTAAAAATAAATAAAACAATGCAATGCGCAAATTAATAAAACGTGTCTTACCATCAACCCAACATGTATGTTTTTTCTCCATTGCTTTGCGTATTGTGATGTCAAATCGGATTTTGTGTAACAAACTTTTCGTCACGTTCTCACATCAATTTGGATTTTCCCATCGAGGAAGTCATTTCTACCGATTGTTATAACAACACGCGAATGCAACCCGCAAAGCATTCTGGGTACTGTCATGGCGGCTCGCGCCTGATGTTTTCAAAACGTTTGTTTCCAGTTTCAAGTTTTGTGGTTTTCGAAGCATTTTAATAGTTTTCTAGTGTTTTTTGGGGTTCAACTTGCCAATAAAAATGGCTTCAACTGCGGCAGGCAAGCAGCGGATCCCGAAGGTGGCGAAGGTAAGAAAACAAAACAACAAATAAAAAAGCCATGAGCTCCGGAGCTAAGCTAATGCTAACCAATAGATAGCATTGGAGTTGAATTGAGCAAAGCGTTGAGTGAAGACCACAGATTGTATGTTTATGTAAATAAGAATACAAGTATACATTATATTGTTGTTTTAGAATGGTAACTTTAATCCTAGCTTTCCGGAAACCGTATTACCTGTACAACGGTACGCTACTTTTCATATCTGTAGTAGTTTGTCCGACATGCTGCGTTTTGTTTGGGTTTCATGTGTTTTTTACTGTAAACAAAGTTGAAGTACTCAGATCTAGTACTTGGTTAAGGTATGAGTACTCAGATATTGTATTTGAGTAAAAGTAGAAGTACTCAGATATTGTATTTGAGTTAAAGTAGAAGTACTCAGATATTGTATTTGAGTAAAAGTAGAAGTACTCAGATATTGTATTTGAGTTAAAGTAGAAGTACTCAGATCTTCTACTTGAGTAAAAGTAGAAGTACTCAGATCTTGTACTAGAGTAAAAGTAGAAGTACTCAGACCTTGTACTTGAGTAAAAGTAGAAGTACTCAGAGTGTAGGAATACTCTGTTACAGTAAAAGTCCTGCATTCAAAATGTTCCTCAAGTGAAAGTAGAAAAGTATTCTCATCAAAATATCGTGAAAGTAGCGACAGTAAAAGTAGTCGTTGTGCAGATTGGTCCATTTCAGAATAATATATATGATATGATTATAATAATTGATGCATTGCAAAGACGTCATGCCCATGTCTGCAGACACATCATGTATAACACGTCTTGCTGTGTTTCAGGTGAAGAACAAAGCTCCAGCAGAGGTTCAGATCACAGCTGAGCAGCTGCTGAGGGAAGCCAAAGAGAGAGAGCTCGAACTTCTGCCACCGCCACCCAAACAGAAGATCACTGATGAAGAGGAGCTGAACGATTACAAACTGAGGAAGAGGAAGGTGAGTGCTGACACCTGACCAAAACATATACGATTCTCCAATTCAGAAGTGTGAGATCACGTCTTATTATTTATTGTCAGACAGTTTATAGATTATATATGATGTGCAATGTTTTGCTTTATGCTGTTGCAACAAAAACATGTTTCTCCCAGATTGGGATTCATAAAGTACATCTGATCTAATGTGATGTTACTAAGACTTTTGTTTGCTCGAAACTCATCAGAAAAATAACTTTGGTGTTTTCTTTTAACCTTGTTTTGAACCATTCTCCTCCTTGTCTCTCAGGGGTTTGAGGACAACATCAGAAAGAACCGAACGGTCATCAGTAACTGGATCAAATACGCACAATGGGAGGAAAGCCTGAAGGAGGTCCAGAGGTATTTTACCCAAAGCCAGGAAGACGTTTTAGGCGATTTCCCCCTGTGCTTTATATGTTTCCCTCACCTCCTCCTCCTCTGGTTTCAGGGCTCGTTCCATCTACGAGCGAGCGCTGGACGTGGATCACCGAAACATCACGCTGTGGCTGAAATACGCCGAGATGGAGATGAAGAGCCGGCAGGTGAACCACGCCCGAAACATCTGGGACCGAGCCATCACCATCCTCCCCCGCGTCAACCAGTTCTGGTACGTGTGACATTACAACCTTCGCAACAACAAGTCTGCAGACTTGTCAAAGCATTAATTCATGGTTTTTACTAACCGGTATCAGTATGTTGTTACTTCGGCATCATTTAGAAACGTGTATTACAATTACATCACGGTCAAATATGTTTATTTTGTTGTAGTTGTAGCTCCATTGCCAGCGAGTCTTGTTTGAATGATACGAGTAAACACAGCTGACAGCCGCGGTGAAACTCGAGCGCTTAGAGCAATGCGATAAGAGCGAAGAATGTACGTTTGAAATAGGGCTGCAACAAACGACTAATTTGATAATCGATTAATGAAACGATGAATCGACTATTCGGACTATTACTGTATGCCTTGCACAATTTCTCAAGCGCTCTTATTTAGCCATCAACTTTTAGATTTAGCTTGAGGTTGTTTTAGGCATGTGGAAACTAACAATGAGGACAATAAAGATGAACACTTGATTCAAAAATACATATATTATTAAATTAACTAAACATATTTTGAACAAAATTAACATAGCTTTTTATTTAAATAAAATAAATAATATTTCACATCAAAAGAAACAACAGTGTTTTAACAAACCGTATTAAATAATGTGATGACAGAACTGTAAACAGAATAGCTGAAACTTTAACAAACTAAAGAGTAACTCAGTTTCCTCTAATCATTAACCCATGTTTGTGTCATTGAGTTAACTCCGTGTGTTGCTGCTAGCATACATAACACCTGATGTGGAAACGTTCCTCGTGGATGGGGCTACAGAGCTGCTAGAAAGACAGTGGAACCCGGTGCATTCCTCCGTCTGGATGTGGAGCACTTTTGCTAAATGTTTAGACACATTGCTCGTGTTACCGCCCTGACATGCTGAACTCTTATTGCACTTTAGGTAACGAGCATCGAGACGGGTAAAGTTTAACCACACCTCGGAGCGCATTCTCTCCGCCATCTCCGCAGTGTGCTCCGCTGCATGTAGCAGCTGCGTGTGTGTGAACTGCCCCGCCCCCTCGCACAAAGACAGGAGAGAGATCTCGTCTGATCGAAAATACATCATAGACGCATTTGTTTGTCTTTTTGCATATTAGAAACGAGTTGGCGACACTAAGACTGCGAGATAATGTTTTTGTAGCAATAATACATGACATGTATTTTTTAAATGTCTCCAGTACCGATAAAAAGACAGATAACGTTGGAGCTTAACGGCGCGTAAAACACACGTGATGACGTCACCAACGAATCGACGACTGAATTAGTTGGCAACTAATTTGGTAATCGATTAAGTCGATTAGTTTTTGCACCCCTAGTTTGAAACTCCACAAAGCTCACTTCATGAGTGTGACTCAAACTGTCTTTGTAGCTTCTCCTCTCTGTACTTAGCTATCCACATACCTACCTGTGCTTCATTGACTTTTCCTTTTCTTTTCTGGTAACAGGTACAAGTACACGTACATGGAGGAGATGCTGGGGAACGTGGCGGGCTGCAGGCAGGCGTTCGAGCGCTGGATGGAGTGGGAGCCCGACGAGCAGGCCTGGCACTCCTTCATCAACTTCGAGCTGCGCTACAAGGAAGTGGACAAAGGCCGCAGTATTTACGAGAGATATATCCTTTCAAATGGAGTTTTTAAATTTATTGTATTTCTGTCAGGATGTAAACAAATATAGCAAAACAACAACATCATATTACCCACTCGTGCTTTAACTCTCGCCTAAGTACTTCTTACTCACCACTATTCAGATAGATAAATCAAAGTGTTGCAGACACACGGTTTGTGTCGTGCAAAAGGGAAAAAACAATATTGCCAACTAGTGTTGAACTTTGTAGTCTTTTAGTGGAGATAAAAGACTACAATTCCCACAATGCCAAGAGACTCGTGTAGGCAACCTGTGTGGAAGACGCCAACTAGACACAATTTAATTATTTTAATGTTTATTATCTACGGAAACAAAATAATCTACGTTTTCCTTATCATTTTATTAGATTTTTTCCTTTTTGTTTTGATTAGTTTCGACTCTTGTAAAGTAATTTAAAAAAAAATTGAGTGTGGAAATGTTATATTGATTAACCACGCGAGCTGCATCGCATCACTCCACCCTAACTACTCCGAGTGAATCTAATCATTTGAAAGATAACACGTTAGAAATGTCTGTTTTGAAAAGGCTTCAACATGGACTCCTAGAAAGTCAGGAATATTAATCCGCTGAGAGGAGAAGGAGGTTTTCATGCTACATTAAAACCAGAGGGGTCAATAAGGACAGTACAAGGGAAGGTGATCATTACAAAATAAACAAAGAAAGGCAAGTTACGTTATTTTCTCAGTCAGAAACATAAATACAGTTTGAGTTTATTCTAATCAGGGCTGCAAACAACACTTTCTTTTACCCTCTATTTGTATTTTAACTGAACAGAAAGGTGTTTGTTACAAGTGTGCAGAATATTTTACACATGGTTGTTTTCTGATGTTCCAACCATTTCCCCCGGTTAATAGCTTCATCCAAAGAAAGGTAATTAGTGAGAAATATCCATCACTATTCCCCAGAACTCAAGATCAAATCTTAAAGACGTCTTGTTAGGGCTGCTCAATTAATCGCAATTACGATTATGGCTTTCAACGATTACGAAAACAACGTAATCGAAATAAAACGTTTGTTGTTTTTCAGTTGAGTTATACTTAAAGTTCAGGTTAATCAACTGTTAAAAACATACGGTTCACATTTTTTTTTCTCCAATAAATTGATGTTTTCAAACTAAATGAATAATCGTTTTTAATAATTGTGATATCAATTATTGACCCAAATAATCGAGATTATGATTTTTGCCATAATCGAGCAGCACTACGTCTTGTTTCCGATCAACACTCGAATACCCAAAGATATTTAAGTAACAGTGAACCAGAGTAAAGCAGTCACGAAACCAGAGACTATTTGGTGTTTCTTTGCCTGAAAATGCTTCTTGTTTGTGGTGAGAAGCTCCTTGACTCCTCTGCACTCGTCCTCGTTCACCCCGAGGTGAAGAACTGGATAAAGTACGCTCGTTTTGAGGAGAAGCACGGCTACATCGCTCACAGCAGGAAGGTGTACGAGCGGTCGGTGGACTTCTTCGGGGAGGACTACGTGAACGAACACCTGTTTGTGGCCTTCGCAAAGTTCGAGGAGGCGCAGAAAGAGGTGAGCGACTAATCCAACATGACTTCAGATTACAGGAACAATCCTTTGGGTTTTGTCAAAGTCAATCTTTCAGTTTGTTTGTACAGACGGAGAGATCGAAATGGACACATTTGTACATATGCACACATTAAAGACATACATAAAGCACAACATTCATTACAAAATAACAGTCACTTCCACTAAAGTCAGTGGTTCCCAACCTGTGGTACGAGGACCCCTAGGGGTACTTGAGGGGATTGCAGGAGGTCTGAGAAAGATTAGGAATTTCAATTTCTATCCAAATTGTTTTTAGTTTTTGAAAGACAAGCTCAAGTGTCTCATTAAAGCAAGCTCAAGTGTCTCATTAAAGCTCTAGCGACTCAATAAAAGATGTTTGAACTGCTAGAAGTGAGTCTTAATATTCTAATTTTTACTGTAAATGTCAAGTTTAAATGTATTTGTATTAAGGGCGAGTTGTACACGGTATTTCATCTAAGGAGCCGTTATTAGCGGTTTAATACGATTTCAAAGGGTTAAATACAAGAAAATTAATTGTGCAGCGACTAACTCCAATCCAATCTACTTTATTTATATAGCACAGTTTAAAAACAGAGGGTTTGCCAAAGTGCTTCACAATGAACATAACATTATAATAAAATTAGTGCTGTCAAAATTATCGCGTTAACGGCGGTAATTAATTTTTTGAATTAATTGCGTTAAAATATTTAACGCATTTAACGCATGTGCAGAATGGCCCGCCCCATACGTGCCACCAGTGGCAGCGCCAGGGTATGGCTGGGGTAGGCTACA
The DNA here is from genome assembly GCA_028583405.1 of Pogonophryne albipinna. Lineage (NCBI taxonomy): Eukaryota > Metazoa > Chordata > Actinopteri > Perciformes > Artedidraconidae > Pogonophryne > Pogonophryne albipinna. The sequence goes on from CM053258.1 coordinate 1,783,867, forward strand.
CCCATACCGAGAAATGGCTTAGCCCCACCATGAAAAATGATGTTAAAGTAAGCAAAATAAAGTCCGCCAACTCGCGCGGAGTAAATTGCACAGACAGCAGTTAGTCAGATTGATTTCAGAAGCCACTTGTCTGGAAATACCGAAGACCAGAAACGGTTTTGAAAACTTTTGTCACGTAGTGATCGTCTTCTCAATAGAACATCTTTGATAATGTCGGTGTTGTTGCAGGAAGTCCCGACGGAGAATACTTTTGCTGGAGTACAGGGGTGCACATAACTGGTACGCAGGTTATGTGCGTAATCTGAAACTTGTGTCACAAAGAGCATTTGCGTACCGGCGTACTTGTGAAGCTTTTCCAGAAGGCGGTTAGATCACCGGACGACAGAGTCGGTCTCCGTGTGCACAGACAGGGCTGCTGTTAACGTCGGTCTGTACAACGGAACTGTGCCAAAACTACGCCAACCGGCTGCGGAGGGAGACTCCCCCCCCCCCCCTTCACTGGAGAACTGCGCTAAAACAGCTGATCACAACGTTCACACTCTGTGGTCACGAAGAACTCCACTAGCCCCCCCCCCCCCCCATTGATAGAAATCAACACGTAATGAATTCAGACCCCACGGTTTGATGATTGATAGGTGTGTGTGCCGTCTTTCATTTTGACACACAGAAAAATGTTATAATAAACATAGATACTGTATGTTAAATGGATATATCCGCCTTCTTTCATTTATCTTTCCATTCCCACAATATACATAAAGAAATGGCATATTTTGGACATAGTTCGAATGGTGATTAATCTGATTAATTAATTTTTAAGCTGTGATTAATCTGATTACAATTTTTAATCGTTTGACAGCCCTAAATAAAATATAATATTACACGAAAAGATAAAAAAGCACACATAAGAATAAATACAAGGCACATAAAGGCTATGGACAGACAGTAAAAGCATACAAATAGGTAGGACATAGGTCAGACTGACTGGGTTTTCAGGCGGGACTTAAAAGCTTCAAGAGTGGGCGACAATTTGACATGAGGGGGCAGGTCGTTCCAGAGCCTGGGGGCTACCGATGAGAACGCTCGGTCTCCCCTGGTCTTTTTCTTTGTCTTTGGGACTACAAGCAGCAGCTGATCAGCCAACCTCAAAGCCCTTGAGGGGGTGTTCACCTGTAAGAGGTCGGAGATGTACTCTGGGGCCAGCCCATTAAGACTCCAGGATTGTTTGGCTCGTGTTTTCCTCATTTGTTCTCTTTTTAGTTTATTTTTATCTTTGATTTAATGTCTGAATTTTCTACAAGATGGACCAAACACATGGAAATGCTCGTTAATATGTTTTCTTTTTCACTGACAATAAGTTTAATATCAAGTTTAAATGCTTGTATTGAGGGTGATTTTCATTTATTTAGCAGGTGGGTTGAATACGATTTAAAAGGAGTTTAATACAAGATGAAAAGTAGGTGAATTGTGACCAGCTCAAAGGGTGACGAGACAAAAAAGGTTAAGAACCACTGCTTTAAAGCTTAACAATATACTTTAATCGATGTCTTCATGAAGTGCAAAGGAGACAAGCGGGTTTGAATGAGCTTTAATGCAAAATCCTCAATATTCATAACTCTTAAATCATTACATAAGGTTACAGAGTATCTCCTGTTACGGTACTATGGTCGTGTTTTAGACATTGAGTTATATAAAATGTTATTGTCCTTGTGTTTAGATTTTGAAACTAGCTTAAATATTGTTTTTTGTGCTGAGATTCCTTCCTTTAAAAACCCGATAAATGAACGAAATCTCCCTTTTTCTTTCTCGTTACAGTTTGAGCGCGTGCGGGTGATTTATAAATATGCCCTGGACAGAATCCCTAAGCAGCAGGCGCAGGAACTTTTCAAATTCTACACCATGTTCGAGAAGAAGTTCGGAGACCGGAGAGGCATCGAGGACGTCATCGTCAGCAAACGCAGGTTCCAGTACGAGGAGGAAGTCAAGGTGCTTACACTGCGACATATATATATATATTAGGGCTGTCAAACGATTAACATTTTTAATCAGATTAATCACAGCTTAAAAATTAATTAATCAGATTTATCACCATTCGAACTATGTCCAAAATATGTCATTTCTTTATGTATATTGTGGGAATGGAAAGATAAATGAAAGAAGGCGGATATATCCATTTAACATACAGTATCTATGTTTATTATAACATTTTTCTGTGTGTCAAAATGAAAGAGAGCACACACACCTATCAATCATCAAACCGTGGGGTCTTAATTCATTACGTGTTGATTTCTATCAACGGGGGAGTACTTCAGGAAAGTCGCCAGAGGGGGCGGCTAGTGGAGTACTTCGTGACCACAGAGTGCGAACGTTGTGATCAGCTGTTTTAGCGCAGTTCTCCAGTGAAGGGGGGGGGGGGAGGGGAAATAGTCTCCCTCCGCAGCCGGTTGGCGTAGTTTTGGCACAATTCCGTTGTACAGACCGACGTTAACAGCAGCCCTGTCTGTGCACACGGAGACCGACTCTGTCGTCCGGTGATCTAACCGCCTTCTGGAAAAGCTTCACAAGTACGTCGGTACGCAAATGCTCTTTGTGACACAAGTTTCAGATTACGCACATAACCTGCGTACCAGTTATGTGCACCCCTGTACTCCAGCAAAAGTATTCTCCGTCGGGACTTCCTGCAACAACACCGACATTATCAAAGATGTTCTATTGAGAAGACGATCACTACGTGACAAAAGTTTTCAAAACTCCGTTTGAATATGACTACAAAATGCGTCTATAATGTATTTTCGATCTTCCCAATTCAGACGAGAGATCTCTTTCTCTCCCCCGCCTGCTTGCGAGGGGGCGGGGCAGTTCACACACACGCAGCTGCTACATGCAGCAACACACACACACGGAGGAGATGGCGGAGAGAACACGCTCCGAGGTGGTTAAACTTTACCCGTCTCGATGCTCGTTACCTAAAGCCCAATAAGTGTTTAGCATGTGAGGGCGGTAACACGAGCAATGTGTCTAAACATTTAGCAAAAGTGCTCCACATCCAGACGGAGGAATGCACCAGGTTGGACTATCTTTCTAGTAGCTCTGTAGCCCCATCCACGAGCAACGGTTCCACGTCAGGTGTTCTGTATGCTAGCAGGAACACACGGAGTTAACTCAATGATACAAACATGGGTTAATGATTAGAGGAAACTGAGTTATTTAGTTTGTTAAAGTTTCAGCTATTCTGTTTACAGTTCTGTCATCACATTATTTAATACCATTTGTTAAAACATTGTTGTTTCTTTTGATGTGAAATATTATGCATTTAATTAAAATAAAAAGCAATGTTAGTTTTGTTCACAATTTGTTTAGTTAGTTTACTTATTTCTTGTCAAAAGAACCGTTAATACTATCGTTAAAAAGACCGGATCGATAAGCAGTATCGATATAAGTAGTAGTACAGTTAAAACCTTAACGATCCGAATAATCGATTAATCGTTTCATTAATCGATTATCAAATTAGTCGTTTGTTGCAGCCCTAATATATATATATATATATATATATATATATATATATATATATATATATATATATATATATATATATGTACACGGTCACCGGAGGATTTATACCAAACATTCAGGAGATTTCTAGATCTTCATCTTTGATTTGATTTATTTTTAACGTGTAAAACAATATTACAAAAAATAATAATGAAATGAAACAAGAGAATTATGATACTGTACAAACTTCAGCAGTATCAAAACACAAATATTATTGACTTACAAATGATATAAGAAACTCAAGTAAAAGTAAAGAACCATGGGCTTTGAAATGTACTTAAGGGGACCTTTCATGCAAAATGCACTTTGTGATGTCTCTTATACATCAACGTGTGTCCCCGGTGTGTCCCCGGTGTGTCCCCGGTGTGTCGGGGAACTCACGCAGCGTCAGAAAACAAAACCCTCTCTCTTTTCCTCCGTACCCAAATCTCTAAAAACGGGGAACAACGGAGCTGATCCAGATTTGCGTCCGATATGACGTAATATCTGAAATGTGGACCCACGGGCCAATCAGAAACGTTGCTATCAGAAACAATGCCCGACTGTTTTGGACGTAATATGGTCAGTGTTTACATTAGCATCGCTAACACTCAGAGCTAACCTGTGTATGTGCTTAAGTACAGTAACAAAGTATTTGTACTTCCCACCTCTGCTCCTCACTGACGTCTTCCTGTCTCTCTCAGGCGAATCCTCACAACTACGACGCCTGGTTCGATTACCTGCGTTTGGTGGAGAACGACGCGGACCCCGACACGGTGAGGGAAGTCTACGAGAGATCCATCGCTAACATCCCCCCCATCCAGGAGAAGAGGCACTGGAAACGCTACATCTACCTGTGGATCAACTACGCGCTGTACGAGGAGCTGGAGGTCAAGGTGGGGTCATTCACTTATTTATTATTCACTTCATTTACTGCAGGAGGCGAAGGGGAACATTATATTTATGTAGAGCAAGAAACAATCTCATAAAAAGGAAAGTAGGGCGACACGTTTTTCTAAAAAACAACTAATTGCGATTATTTTTGACTGATTTTGCAATTGTGATTGTTTGATAGAAACAATCACATTATCATTGGAAATGTGTTTAAATAATGATTAAGAGGATCTGTGCTCAACAAGCGTTTGTATTAAGCCTGTAGAATATTCTCTGCAGCTCCACAATTCATCAATAACCTTCATTTCACTGCAGGAGACGAAGGAGAAAGGAATCGTGATTAATCAGAATGCTTGAATTAACCCCTGGGGAAATGAGCTTTCGTGATACATGTAAACGTTTGAAAATAAACACAAGAATTTAAAGTAAAACTGCAATAAAATCTAAAATAATATGTATATAAATGAAATGAAAGTAAGGATAAAATAGATTTTTTTAGTATATATAAATATAGGAAATTAAAGTAAGAATTAGCTAATTGTAAATTACATAATGATCATAACATCTAAAAGGTTTGTGTTATCAATATAATTAAAGATCTTAACCATGAATTGCGTTAAATAAGGTTATTCACAGGAATAGAGTTAGAGTTGGACTAGGCCTGTCGCGATAAGCAATTAATTGACTTATCGTACGAGAAATAAAAATGAACGATAACTTTTCTGACCTCGATAAATTGCGTGTTTGTTTGCATAAGGATGTGACCAGCAGCAGGTGCGCTGAGGGGCGGGGCTCACACAAGTGAACCCAGAAAGCCAAAGAAATCCAATGAACGGACTTGCTCACTTATTCTCTTTCAACCAATCAGCTTCTTGTCTTCTTCATTAGGATTTTAATGAAAGACAAACTGCATGATAACGATCCTTTTATCGAACATATCTCTTCTTCTTTTCTCCCATCAGGATCCGGAGAGAACGAGGCAGGTGTACCAGGCCAGTCTGGACCTCATCCCACATAAAAAGGTAATTATTAGTTTTATCTTAGAACAAGTCTTTAATGATCTGTTCCTAGCTAGAGTAATAAAGACACAGTGTGATCAGTGTTGGTACAGTTAATACAAGATGTTGATAATGTTGTTGTTTTTATCTCAGTTCACGTTCGCTAAGATCTGGCTGCTCTACGCTCAGTTTGAGATCCGACAGAAGAACCTGCAGGGAGCCAGAAAGGTCATGGTAAGATTCAACTCGTTATTTATTCAAATCTTCTGTCATTCAGACATATGTGGAAATAAGGGAAACGTATTGAAACAATAACATCATTTAAAGGGTTATCAGAAGTTAGCATGGTCTGCTACAAACTGTGTTTCTGAAAATACAGCCTTCATATTAATTAGCTTTAGTTTCCTTTTAATGTATTAAAATAGATGCCACGATAAATACCAAACAAACTTGAACACATTTGATTTAAAGGCAATAAAACAGCATAAGGAAGAATGGAAGGAACATGGGGAGAGAACAGGAGGGTGAGAGGAATGTAAAAGAGAAATAAATGCGGATACAATTCAAAAAATATTGATTTAAATGCATGAAAAGTTATGATTTTCCAAAATATCTTCCATCTTCAGCAGAACTTGTACATTTTCTATCACTTTAAGACAAAAACAGGAATAAAGATGGAAACATGAAGAAGAGGATGAGACATTTTGTTACAAAGCAAACACATACATGAGATTTTAAAATGAGGTCAAGCAAGAATATTTCATTAGGAAGCAAACATTGCTTTTAAACACAAGACAAAAACAGGACTTCCTGCAGAGGAGTTAAAGATGGAAACGTGAGTTTAAAGCAGGGGTG
>CM053258.1:1791141-1830533 GCA_028583405.1 Pogonophryne albipinna
AGTGGGCCGGTCGAACGAAGTGGGCCGGTCGAACGAAGTGGGCCGGTACTGAAGTGGGCCGGTCGAACGAAGTGGGCCGGTTGAACGAAGTGGGCCGGTACTGAAGTGGGCCGGTCGAACGAAGTGGGCCGGTCGAACGAAGTGGGCCGGTACTGAAGTGGGCCGGTACTGAAGTGGGCCGGTCGAACGAAGTGGGCCGGTTGAACGAAGTGGGCCGGTACTGAAGTGGGCCGGTCGAACGAAGTGGGCCGGTTGAACGAAGTGGGTCGGTACTGAAGTGGGCCGGTCGAACGAAGTGGGCCGGTCGAACGAAGTGGGCCGGTACTGAAGTGGGCCGGTACTGAAGTGGGCCGGTCGAACGAAGTGGGCCGGTCGAACGAAGTGGGCCGGTACTGAAGTGGGCCGGTACTGAAGTGGGCCGGTCGAACGAAGTGGGCCGGTCGGATAAGTCATTAGCACCCCACCCCCCGTTGCCAATTTACTAGCGATATTTACTAGCAGTACCGAGGTGGGCCGGTCGAGAGTCCCGTGCTGATTTTTTGTCCCAGTCCGCCCCTGGCTACGGACACCATAGCAACGGTCAGGCACGTGCACACGTTGTACGGCTTGAGCCTCTGCCCTTTTTTACCCCCTTTTTTTTTTTAAATAGATGATTTTTTTTAAATGTTATAATCAATTTATTGATATAATATATATATCTTCTGCTGTTTGCGCACAGTTTCCCTTTCCAAAAATATATTGATTGAATACAAAATAAAAACATCAGGTCGGGAGATTAGACTGTGAAGTTCCGATACTCTCTTCTATACCCTCCCACCCTCCCTCCCTCCCTCCCTGCACGTCTCGCGCACAGCGGTGCGGACAGTCATTGGCAGTCCCTTCAGACAGACAGGTAGCAGCACCTCCCACTTTACTGTCCCATGTAATGCCGGCTTTTCTTGGCTTGTTTGAAGGTGAGTGGAGATGAACAAATGACTAAGCTGCCAGGACCTCGAGTTTACAGCTAATTAGCTAAAAGACAAAAACAAATATAGTTAACTATAGGCTACTAGCTAATGGATAAGTTAGCTCAAGGTTTAGCTAAGGCAATGTATCATGGGCATACAGGCTAATGTACTGTACTTAAGGGGAGACACTAAAGGTGAATACAGTCAAATGTGTATCTAATAACATCACAATCGCCACATTGATATGCAAATTAGGCCTTAACTAGTACACAAGTAATAAAGTACTATCTCTTATCTTAATTAAAATGCGCTAATTTGCATGCAGTCACCAAGGCTTTGCAGGTGAAAAGGATAAACCTCACAACTTCCCCAGATAGTTACTTACGTCAAGTCAGTATTTTCCCCTGAAATGTTATGTTTAAATGCAGATTAGCTTTAAATCTATAGATGAATTCAGACATGGTAGTAACATGAACACAATCTATAGGTGTTTTTTTGAAGTTTTCTTTCCATGAGAGTGAAAGAAAACATGGAAGCAAAATAGACCAAAATAACAAGTACATGAAAAAACGATCCTTTTGCCTGTAATGTCCTTAAACAGTAACTTCATAATTTTGATTGTTGGCTGCTCATTTATTTGTTGTCTGCTCTTGTGCTTAGTGAATACTAAAGAAGACCATTGTCTCTGTTAGCTGATTATTGTGTAGACTTATGTTGAGTATTAAACAACTGCGTGAGTGTGAGGGTATTAAAATGAATTGGTCAGTAAGTCAGAGATGTGCAACTTTATTTAACTTTTTGTTTTAAAACTGTTTTTATAAATGATTATTTACTCACTTGAGCTCCCGCCCCCAACATGTCTGCGCACGTCCCTGTTGCTGTAAAAGCTCTTATTTTGAAGGTCAGTCTGGTTCCCGTTTAAAGTTAGTTTCGTTTTCTTTTCTGTGACTGTTGTGACGCACTTTTTTCTTATCCCATCTAAAGGTTTGTAATCTCTACTTTTCACGTTTCGATTCTTTATTTCGTTGGTTCCAGCTTTTAGAGGAACAACATCCAACTGGTATGTCTTTAGTTTGGACTTAACTCTCTCTCCATGTTCCGTTTATTTCTACCGATCAATCAATCAATCAATCAATGTTTATTTATATAGCCCAATATCACAAATGTTACATTTGTCTCAGTGGACTTCACAGTTTGTACAAAATATCAGTATGACAATACGACACCCTCTGTCCTCAGACCCTCTGTCCTTAGACCCTCTGTCCTCAGACCCTCTGTCCTTAGACCCTCTGTCCTTAGACCCTCACATCGTACAAGGAAAAACTTCCGAAGAAAACCCACAGTTTTAAAGGGAAAAATGGGAGAAACCTCAGGGAGAGCAACAGAGGAGGGATCCCTCTCCCAGGACGGACAGACGTGCAATAGATGCCGTGTGTAAATTGAAAAGATAATACATTTGCAACATAGGTAGTCCAAATGTTTGGAAATGCATGTACCGAGTCATTTAGGCCACGAGGCTCGTTCGCCTGGTGTATGTATGATGTATTTATTATGATGTGCCAGCAGATGTTATCAAGTGCGTTTGCTGTCGTGTGGAAAATACAATTTCCTGTACAGCGGACTACAATAAGCGCAACTGTATACGTTGCTCCGGAAGCAACGCTGTTTGTGTCCGTCATGAAACACGCTGTGTCCAAACTGTTCCGTGCGGACAGTAACTAGTAAACTCCAGAGATGGGAGAAGTATTCAGATCGGGTACTTTAGTAAAAGTACTCCGATGTAAAAGTACTCAGATCTGGTACTTGAGTAAAAGTGGAAGTAGGCCTACTCAGATGTACTTGAGTAAAAGTAGAAGTACTCTCCTCATTCTACAATTTGGGGTACATTTCACATCAACAAAACAGTACGAAAACAGTATTCCTTCTCAATAGAACAATCAGTGGTTCAAGTTAGTATATTCCTCAGTGTAAAATATCCACTAGTTGCAAAGCTTAAACATTTTTTTATTTTAGGGAAAGGATGTTTTCACTACTCAGTTTGTCAACTATGTTTCGGACAAACTTGATGTCATTACAATCATTTGATTAAGTCCTGCACTTCAAGTAAAATCCTATTTGAAAGGCTATTGAGTCTATTCTACCATATATATATATATACAATGATTTTTAAAAGTTTAAAAAAATAATTGTATTAAAGTTTGGTTTTTTCATGTGATATGTTCAGCACTGACATTAAAGGTGGGGTAGGTAAGTTTGAGAAACCGGCTCGAGATACACTTTTTGTTATATTCCATGGTTTGCTCTTAACATCCCGATAGCAATGAATATCTGAAGAGCTTTGACAAAAAATCTATAAAACATGTAATCTGTGGAAGCCGTGGCGCTGTAAAAAGCACGACCAATCATCTGAGCCGGCTAAAGTAACTGGATGGCCTACCTGCCTGTCAGCCTTCCATCTGGGCACAAACTGATCTCGTGCCCTCATTGGTCATGTGCGCGTTCGTGTGTGTTGGAGGAGGGGCTCTGTGAGGAAGTGGCAGATTTTTTCCGGCTGTGTATTTTCAAATTCTAGCGCACTCGAGCCGGTTTCTCCAAACTTACCTACCCCACCTTTAAGGATGGGATATTTTGTATTATAAAACTACCATACAGGTCATTTTGATAGTTTTAGGAGATGTCATGTAAAACTCCAACCTGTGTAGATGTACATTATACTATAAAGGATATCAGAAGCACTATTTTAGATTTTAAATTTGAAAAAATGAGGTGCAACATAGTTTGATGCAAATAACATAGTTGACTGGACACATTATTAACCATCAGCACTATGTTTATTTCAAGACAGAAGTGCAAAATGCAATTGATAATGATGTGTAATGACGTCTACATGTCATACAAATTGTATGGGTTACCTGTCAACTAAGTTACTACAGTTATTACAGTACTGGGTAACTTGGTTGACAGGTAACCTACTGTAGTTGACAATTTCCCTATTTTGACCCATCATTTCAATGGTAGGCCTTGCCTGGATGACCACATGTCATTTTCTTGAATAGGTTAACCTCACATTTGAACATATAATTGAATTAAAATCATTAAACAATTGTAAACCATAACAATGTACGCAGTGGTGTAGTGGGGATTTTTTTACTGGGTGGACGGGGAGGGGGGGAGACACTATGGACGCGCTCGTGAACTGTCAACGGGGGGGGGTACACTTTGGACCTCTGTGTCGCCTGTCAGCGCAACTTAGGCTACATGATGCCGTTTAGACAATATAATAATAAAGGGCGGTGCCAACCGTCAGCAACGATCCGGCCTTTCTGCGCGACTGTCACTCAAATGCGGGACATAGTCCACATTTGTGGGACAAATAATAAAAAAGCTGTGTGTGCAGTCCCGCACAACACGCAACACCTGGTCACCCTACACCAGTGGTTCTCAAACTTCAGGCCCCCCCTTTGGAGAAAAAAAAAGTCGGGCCCCCCCAACACAAATAGTCAGGCTCAGTGGCGGCGCCAGAGATTTATTTTGGGGGTGCTTTGGGGTAGCTTGACGTTTCATAGAGGGTGCTCAAACATTTATGTACCGGGCGCTACAGTGGAACTTTCTACTGCAACAATCCCCACGTACACACAGTGTACCCGCGACTGTTACAATGAAGGCTCGATAATCAGCTCACGGCATATAGGTGTAAGCAGGGGTAAAGTGCTATTTTTATGGGTGGTGTGTGGACCTCACATAGGGGGGGTCCGGGGGCATGCTCCCCCGGGAAGATTTATTTTTAAATATTGAAGTTAAAAGCATCAATCTGGTGCACTTTGAGAGCAACATGAGAGATCTATGGATACCTCTCTCAACACCCATTTGAAACAGATTTACTTTTTCTTTATGGATATTTTACAAATCACCCTTTTAAACTTTATTCTTGTTTTACTGTCATATAGTATTTCATACCTGTTTTTCATTTATTCTCTTATTTTTTTATAACTATAATGATCATATAAATGTGTGCCTCGGAAATAATTGTTTACATTAATGGTGACCAAACCGTTTGAGACCCACTGAGATAACACTGAGAGTCCTTTAGCTCACTGAGTCTCTCAGTCTGACAGGAGAGGACTCTCCTCCACTTTGTTGTTGAAAAAACTCCTTATATCCGTTAGCGTAGCTCGCTAGCACCAGAAGCTAACAACAACGATCTCCGGTAGGCCTACCGGTGCGCACAAAATGGCTCGTTCCACACACACACACACACACACACACACACACACACACACACACACACACACACACACACACACACACACACACACACACACACACACACACACACACACACACACACACACACACACACACACACACACACACACACACACACACACACACACACACACACACACACACACACACACACACAGAGCCGAGCTTTGATGAAACACAGAGACCCAGACGTAATGGTACTGCATCATATTATTTTCGAATCAATAATTTTTACATTTATGATTTTTTTTTTTTTTTTTTATAGCCATTTTTCTTCCTGGTCTCTCGCGCCCCCCTGGCATGACTCTGCGCCCCCCACTTTGAGAACCACTGCCCTACACACACACGGTGCTGCCCCTCACACACACACACACACACACACACACACACACACACACACACACACACACACACACACACACACACACACACACACACACACACACACACACACACACACACACACACACACACACACGCTTCAAATCAAGTTGCATACATGCTTGAGCTACGTTTTTATTATAATTACTGTGAAATCTGCCTATTATGTTTTCGTCATTATTACAACAAATACACACTTACAACTGATAACACTGGCAATGATTTTATATTTATTAGACTCTTAAAAAAAAGAAATCATGCTTCAAACGCCCACTACACCACTGATTGTACGTAACATTGTTGATGGTCAATTAATATACTCATTGACAATGTGCTATTCTACATAAAATATTGTAAAACGTCAGAGGACAATCACCACCATAGATATATATATATATCTATGATCACCACAGTGTGTTCAAAATGTCTGCCAAGAGGAACATGGCATCATGTGATGCTGGTGACATGGTATTGGGACAAACCATTTTTGAGTTAAAGGGGGGAGTTCTGTTAGTAACATAGTTGACAGAACTTTTGCGGACATTCATATATTAAGATATTTAAATTATTTAAAGGAGGAAATCAATTAAAAAAATATTATTATTCTTGTATTTAGACTTTTGAAATAAATGAATATTACTTGTTATTTACTTTAATGTTTTTTATTCATTATTTTGAAACCAAGACACCCTCAACTGAAAAACGGACATGGCAAAAACTGTCAATTTAAGAACATCATGACACATTTCAAGCTAAATGAAGCATAGGATGCACATAATGTGTGTGTGATATTATAACATGCTTTCCAATAATAGGTAAAATATGATATTTTTGAAGAAAATAGTTACATTCATTATAATTATCATCAATGGACATCAATGGACATGGAATGTACCCTAAATTGTAGAATAATTTTGAGTAAAAGTAAAAGTACTCGGATCTGGTACTTGAGTAAAAGTAGAAGTACTCAGGTCTTGATGTCTTTTAACCTCTTTCTCTTTCTTGATCCTCCCTAGCAACGGTCATTAGTCCTTGACGGTGGTCTGTTCTACTGGATTAACAACCTGTCAACTGTTCTGAATTGACCAATCAGAATCGAGTATACAACGAAGCCGTGTAATAAGGTACGATAACTCCCACTGCCCGTTAGTTGGTTTGGAGCATCACTTGACCCTAACCCAGTGGTGATTGTTGTGTTCCTGCCTCAGGACTGCACATGGAAATGAGCTTTTAGCTTAAATCTGGCATAAATCATCCCTTCTCTTTTCTGGGATTAATGTATTTGTATACATGGTCCTTGTTCAAATACACACATAAATTAAACATAGATTAATTATAATCTTTGTTAAATCGAATTGTTTTATTGAGACTTGACCATGACCTCTTTGTGCCACCAGAGGGCCACACATCCACAGACAGCCTCATTCAAAGGAAACAGTTTAATAACATTTAAAATAAAACAGTTATAGTAGTAAAGGTGCATGAAATAAAACAATTGGAATAAAATCATACAACTGTAATACATTAAAATAAGCAATTTTGTATTTGAATAAGCAAGAGGGCTGGCTGAATGTGTTGTTTTTTAGTTAAAGTTTAAATATTGAAATGCTTCCTACAGTCTCAAGGACAGAACTGAAGCTCTGTGTTTCTCTTCAGATGAAGGTATAACGGTGTCTGTGAGTTCAGCTCCAGCTAACAAGCTCACATGATGGACTATTGCACAAAAGTTCTAACTGGACAAATATACATATTTAAAAATATTTAAAAATATGTTCAACCTTTCTCTTTTTTGTCAAGTCAAGTAAACGTGAAAACTGATCCCAAAGACAACATGGAGACTTCCCCTGAGTATGGAGGTGAATGAGCTCTGTGAGGGGATCGTGATGAGGAGAAATGATGTGTGTATAATGTGTGATTCTCCCGCAGGTGACTCTGCCATGGATCGGAGAGAGTTAGAGCGAGAGTTGGCCAGGCTAAAGAGACATGTAAAACATCTGAGGTGAGATGAAGTTCTCTATCTGTGCATGAGGCTGCTTATGGCGCGTTTCCACTGCAGGCCTCGCTCGGCCTCGCTCGGTTTGGTTAGGCCTTATTAGGCCCGGCTCACTTTAATGCTGCGCTTCCATTACAGTTTAGGAACTGGGGTAGTTACTATAGTAACGCAGTGTAGGCGGAGCCGTGACGTCATCTTCAATGAGAGCCCCCAAAAACAACACAGCCGTTAGCTCTTAGCACTCAGAGCTCACAACTCTTCATATCTGTTCAGAAACTAGACAAAAGTTAAACAAGTACAAACCACAGACTGCCTGTGTCATGGCGAATACAGTCGCTGGTTTATTTATGTCTGTATAGGCCGTTGTTGTGAGTGTGGACGGTCGGAGCATATATAACGTTAGCTTAGCCAAGCTCCATTCAGAAAACACGCATTTTAAAAGGTTTTTCGCCTGCCGTCTGTCTGCAGACTTGTCAAAGCATTAATTCATGGTTCTTACTAACCGGTATCAGTATGTTGTTACTTCGGCATCATTTTGAAACGTGAATTACAATTAAATCACGGTCAAATATGTTCATCTTGTTGTCGTTGTAGCCCCCTTGCCAGCGATTCTCTCTCTAGTTTAGCATACTCAGCCCGACTCAGCCTGGTTGTTCCTGGCCCTAGAACCACGATTTAGTCGGGCCAGAAAAAAGGTGAAAAAGTAGCCCCGGGCCAAAACTAGGCCAAGTGGAAACGCAACAAAAAACGGGCCCCGCACGGCTCGGCACGCTTAAAGCGAGCTACCCGCTGCAGTGGAAACGCGCCATTAGTGTCACAGCTCAGGACACACTGTTAACATTCAAATATCTGTGTGTAAAGCCAACTGCTGCAGTTGCATGGACCTGGATCTGGATCTGGACCTGAACCTGAACCTGAGCCTGAACCTGAACCTGGATCCAGCTTTGTGTCCGTAAATAGTGACACCTCCATGGAGTTTCATCTATCTCCTGACGGAATGTAAGAATGAAATGCAACAACAACAAAATGCATTAAATGTTTCTCTTGTCTGTGTTAAAGGTACTATGTCTGTGTAACTTTCCAAAAGTCCTGGTTATTAATGACATCAGTGAGCGTTAAAATACCAGCAGTTTGCATAGTTATGCAAATGTATCTGTGCTGTTTTTGTTTCAGGCGACCTGTCTCTCCTGAACCCAGCTGTCTGTCCTTCAAGAGCGACTGGTCGAAGGATGATATCATAAACTTTAAAGGACGACCTCCATCTGCTGATCAGATGTAAGCTGAAACTGATAGTCAGGTTATATTACAATACAACTTAAGAATTCTTAGAAAAAATGATTCAGACTTTTATTCTATGAATTCTGCCCGTAATCTCAGAATTCTCAGAAAAAACTATTTTGAGATTAAAGTTTGGATAATGATTTATTTTCTTATAATTCAGATCTGAATCTCAGAATTCTGAGAGAACACAGAGTTCTCTAATCAAATTCCATGTGGCCCTAATCCTCTTTACGTAATAATCTGTTCAAACTAAATAACAAGATTCTTTAATTCTTTGGATCAAAAGTTGGGGTCGTTGAAGGTTCATAACTGACAAAGATTTCATAGTTTAGAAGTTACATCACAATCTGTTCACATTTTTTAAATACAAAGCGATTAATAATGTTACACTGAAATATATATATAGTGGTTTTAAGAAATCAAAATGTATTTTGTATCAGTTTTTATCCTTCCTGCAAATGTGTCTGTGCTATTTTTGTTCCAGGCGCCATCAGCAGAGAGCTGTCTCTCCTGAACCCAGCTGTCTGTCCTTCAAGAGCGACTGGTCGAAGGATGATATCATAAACTTTAAAGGACGACCTCCATCTGCTGATCAGATGTAAGCTGCAAGTGATAGTCGGGTTATGTTAGAATTAAAGTAGGAATTCTGAGAAGAAATAATTCTGACTTTTTTTCTAAGAATTCTGACCTTAAAGGTCTCCTATCATGCAACATGCCCTTTGTGATGTCTTCTCTACATCACCATGTGTCCCGGTGTGTCAGGAGACTCACACAGTGTCAGAAAATAAACCCCTCTCTCTTCTCCTCCGTACCCACATCTCTAAAAACGGGGGAACAACGGAGCTGATCCAGATTTGCTGCGTCATGACGACATTACTCAAATGTGGGCGGGCTTTACACCCACGGGCCAATCAGAAACGTTGCTGTCAGAAACAATGAGACGAGTTTTGGAAGTAATATGGTCTGTGTTTACATTAGCATCGCTAACACTCAGAGCTAACCTGTACTGGAGAGCATGTGTGTGAAGAAGCAGGAAATAAAAAGGAACTCACCTTGTGGTTTAACCAAGCGGCAAACTCTGAGGAACAGCCGGGACGCCAATACGGAAGTGCCACACACTGCAGTTCATACATGGGCCGCAAGGGACTGGCTGCAGAAAGGAGCAATTTCCATAGACCCCCATGTTAAAATGCCCAACTTTACAGCAGAAAAAAACATGTTTCTACCCATGGATGCAATAAATATTATTATCGATATAGTTAGATTCCACCTTCATGATTATGAATCTGTGAGTGAATTGTTTTCTAACACGACCCTTTTATTTATATTAGGTCTTAAAGTTTTTGCATAAATTAGGGCATGGTCACTTTGATGGACACGTACATGCCTCACTGTCAGCTAACAGCAACTTGTCCACTCTGCTAGGCTACAACCATAGAGGCTACAACGTTAGTTAGTCATAGTACTGTACTTGACCCTTTAGCTTTAGCCGTGTTCGTGGTGATTGTGCCTTTTAGGGAATATTGTTACAAATACCAGACAATTAAAATGTCGTGCTGTGCGCTTGAATGTACTAACAGAACTTCCAAGAAGTCTAAAATGATAATATTATACATGTTAACCCCGTTCGCAGGTGTTTGTGTGCTTGGTAGCTTAGCTTGTTACTTATTAGCCAGCTAACGACGTAACCCTTTATGCATACATATACATTTTAGTTTATGATTCAGCCTTGGGTAAGACTTTTATAGTCTATGGCTATGACGCCCATAATGCTAAACGGGAGCAAATGTTAATGGGGGACCCAATTATCCCAGTGGTGGCCGCCGGAGCTAACGGAGCCGCAGGGGGCTAGCTCCAGCCGGCGTCCCGGAGCTAGCCCACTGCGGCTCCGTTAGGTCCGGGCGGTGGAGTCCGTCTTTTCTCAACGTGTGAATAACAAACATTAAGAATAACAAAATATAGCTAATTCTCTTGCAGATAGTCTCATTTGATTATGAATGTAACGTTCATATAGGGGAACTACACTGTTAGCAGTAACTTGGTATGCATGTATTTCATGTTAGCTTAGCTTCTTAGCCTGAGCTAGCTCTGTTTACTTCCAGTTCGGAGGCAGCAGGTCCCGCCTCGGCTCCGCCCCTTTGCCCTTATTTGGAGCAGGCGGGATTAGACTCTGACGTCACAGTCGAGCCGTTAGTGGCCGACTCCGCCTACTAAGGGCTTCACGGCAACTCTGCAGAATCCTATGGGTGACGTCACGGACACTACGTCCATTTATAGATACAGTCTATGGGTATAACCGGCAAGAGAGAAAGGCTTTGAGCTCCATACTGTTTCAGAAACAATCCTTGATGTGGTTTGGAACATGATATGGCGTTTCATCACGGCAGCGTTTAGCTGAGTTTCTGCTGGTAGACAGCCTTCTCTTCACAGAGCTCACTGCTTGCATGGGGATGCTCCAAAGGGGCGTGGCCAGCAGCTCGGTTACATTTAAAGGGCCAGACCCAGAATCAGCACTTTAGTAACAGGGCTTAAATAGAGGGGTAGTAAAAACTTTTTTTTTAAATTCTTTGGATCAAAAGTTGGGGTCGTTGAAGGTTCATAACTGACAAAGATTTCATAGTTTAGAAGTTACATCACAATCTGTTCACATTTTTTAAATGCAAAGCGATTAATAATGTTACACTGAAATATATATATAGTGGTTTTAAGAAATCAACATGTATTTTGTATCAGTTTTTTCCTTCCTGCAAATGTGTCTGTGCTGTTTTTGTTTCAGGCGCCATCAGCAGAGAGCTGTCTCTCCTGAACCCAGCTGTCTGTCCTTCAAGAGCGACTGGTCGAAGGATGATATCATAAACTTTAAATGGCGACCTCCATCTGCTGATCAGATGTAAGCTGCAACTGATAGTCAGGTTATGTTAGAATAAAACTTAAGAATTCTTAGAAAAAATTATTCAGACTTTTATTCTATGAATTCTGCCCGTAATCTCAGAATTCTCAGAAAAAACTATTTTGAGATTAAAATTTGGATAATGATTTATTTTCTAATAATTCAGATCTGAATCTCAGAATTCTGAGAGAACACAGAGTTCTCTAATCAAATTCCATGTGGCCCTAATCCTCTTCCGTAATAATCTGTTCAAACTAAATAACAAGATTCTTTAATTCTTTGGATCAAAAGTTGGGGTCGTTGAAGGTTCATAACTGACAAAGATTTCATAGTTTAGAAGTTACATCACAATCTGTTCACATTTTTTAAATACAAAGCGATTAATAATGTTACACTGAAATATATATAGTGGTTTTAAGAAATCAAAATGTATTTTGTATCAGTTTTTATCCTTCCTGCAAATGTGTCTGTGCTATTTTTGTTCCAGGCGCCATCAGCAGAGAGCTGTCTCTCCTGAACCCAGCTGTCTGTCCTTCAACAGCGACTGGTCGAAGGAAGATATCATAAACTTTAAAGGACGACCTCCATCTGCTGATCAGATGTAAGCTGCAAGTGATAGTCGGGTTATGTTAGAATTAAAGTAGGAATTCTGAGAAGAAATAATTCTGACTTTTTTTCTAAGAATTCTGACCTTAAAGGTCTCCTATCATGCAACATGCCCTTTGTGATGTCTTCTCTACATCACCATGTGTCCCGGTGTGTCAGGAGACTCACACAGTGTCAGAAAATAAACCCCTCTCTCTTCTCCTCCGTACCCACATCTCTAAAAACGGGGGAACAACGGAGCTGATCCAGATTTGCTGCGTCATGACGACATTACTCAAATGTGGGCGGGCTTTACACCCACGGGCCAATCAGAAACGTTGCTGTCAGAAACAATGAGACGAGTTTTGGAAGTAATATGGTCTGTGTTTACATTAGCATCGCTAACACTCAGAGCTAACCTGTACTGGAGAGCATGTGTGTGAAGAAGCAGGAAATAAAAAGGAACTCACCTTGTGGTATAACCAAGCGGCAAACTCTGGGGAACAGCCGGGACGCCAATACGGAAGTGCCACACACTGCAGTTCATACATGGGCCGCTAGGGACTGGCTGCAGAAAGGAGCAATTTCCATAGACCCCCATGTTAAAATGCCCAACTTTACAGCAGAAAAAAACATGTTTCTACCCATGGATGCAATACATATTATTATCGATATAGTTAGATTCCACCTTCATGATTATGAATCTGTGAGTGAATTGTTTTCTAACACGACCCTTTTATTTATATTAGGTCTTAAAGTTTTTGCATAAATTAGGGCGTGGTCACTTTGATGGACACGTACATGCCTCACTGTCAGCTAACAGCAACTTGTCCACTCTGCTAGGCTACAACCATAGAGGCTACAACGTTAGTTAGTCATAGTTCTGTACTTGACCCTTTAGCTTTAGCCGTGTTCGTGGTGATTGTGCCTTTTAGGGAATATTGTTACAAATACCAGACAATTAAAATGTCGTGCTGTGCGCTTGAATGTACTAACAGAACTTCCAAGAAGTCTAAAATGATAATATTATACATGTTAACCCCGTTCGCAGGTGTTTGTGTGCTTGGTAGCTTAGCTTGCTACTTATTAGCCAGCTAAGGACGTAACCCTTTATGCATACATATACATTTTAGTTTATGATTCAGCCTTGGGTAAGACTTGTATAGTCTATGGCTATGACGCCCATAATGCTAAACGGGAGCAAATGTTAATAGGGGACCCAATTATCCCAGTGGTGGCCGCCGGAGCTAATGGAGCCGCAGGGGGCTAGCTCCAGCCGGCGTCCCGGAGCTAGCCCACTGCGGCTCCGTTAGGTCCGGGCGGTGGAGTCCGTCTTTTCTCAACGTGTGAATGACAAGCATTAAGAATAACAAAATATAGCTAATTCTCTTGCAGATTGTCTCGTTTGATTATGAATGTAACGTTTATATATGGGAACTACACTGTTAGCAGTAACTTGGTATGCATGTATTTCATGTTAGCTTAGCTTCTTAGCCTGAGCTAGCTCTGTTTACTTCCAGTTCGGAGGCAGCAGGTCCCGCCTCGGCTCCGCCCCTTTGCCCTTATTTGGAGCAGGCGGGATTAGACTCTGACGTCACAGTCGAGCCGTTAGTGGCCGACTCCGCTTACTAAGGGCTTCACGGCAACTCTGCAGAATCCTATGGGTGACGTCACGGACACTACGTCCATTTATAGATACAGTCTATGGGTATAACCGGCAAGAGAGAAAGGCTTTGAGCTCCATACTGTTTCAGAAACAATCCTTGATGTGGTTTGGAACATGATATGGCGTTTCATCACGGCAGCGTTTAGCTGAGTTTCTGCTGGTAGACAGCCTTCTCTTCACAGAGCTCACTGCTTGCATAGGGATGCTCCAAAGGGGCGTGGCCAGCAGCTCGGTTACATTTAAAGGGCCAGACCCAGAATCAGCACTTTAGTAACAGGGCTTAAAGAGCCTGTGACACGAGTTTCCCCCATCATCCAAACCCATCAATTTGAGTAAATATTGTCCCCTTGAAAACCGTTACTGAACTGATTTAGGATATTTGTACTTTGATTACCATTAATCTGCCCTTCAATGTTGACCATTTTCTGGATCTTCTCGGGGATTCTTCAAGTCTCCCGCCAAATTATGGGTGACGTCATTGCGGGCACAGCGCTCCAGCTGCACCGTTCAGGATCCCAGCATCTGCATGTAAACGCACGATGGTGCACACAGCAGCAAGCTCAGACAGCGATGACAGTTTAATTTTGAACGTGTCTGAGAGCTCATATGAGGCTGAAGGATCGGTTTATGTTGTATCTGTTAGAAGTTTAGGAATTAGGTGCGTCAATATGGGCGATCATACGGTCATGTAACCAGTGGTGGAATGGGACTAAAAATCATCCCGGGACTCTCGACCGGCCCACTTCGGTACCGCTAGTAAATTGTCAACGGGGGGAGTGGGGGGCGGCGGGTGCTGTAGGCTGGGGAAGGCTAAGCCTTCCCAAATATTTGTGTCACTGCATCCTGGTAAAATACAAATATAATGTATAATGTCTGTGTCTTTGACATTAGCGCTGCTAGCCACCTGTGCCCTGTACTACGAAGCCAGTTCAACATACCCTGTTTGAGTAACAAAAAAACTAACAACAACAAACTAACAAACGAGATCTCGCTAAGCGGTCCTACGACGCTGGTTATTAACTCGGTAAATCAAGCCAGGGTTTCTCTCACCAGCTGAGAGCGCGTTCACGTCTAAGACACGAATGGATCTGACTTTAATTACATTTGACTTGAGTGTTTCGTCAACATAATGTGTTGCTTAAAATAATACTTCTGCATACAGTATGTGACACTGTAAGTGTTGCACGGCCAGATACGGCTGGAGAAGCTGACTCGGATAAGGAAATATATTATGATCTTATATGATCGATGATCTGATTGATGATGTAATATGAATGATAAGTGCGACACGTCGGCGTCTTCTCTGCATACGGCAGTTTAAACTGTATTTCCTTTATCCTGTAATATAACTTGAGAGATTTAAACTCCGCACACTGAGTTGATCTCTTTTCTATAGACGCCGGAGGCGGGCAGCGTCAGGTAAAAAAAGTTATTTAGCCTTCCCAAACCTGAGCCTCACGCGCCGCCTATGGGGATGTACTAGTGACTTATCCGACCGGCCCACTTCGGTACCGGCCCATCGGGATTCGTCCCGATGGCCAGTCCGCCACTGCACCCAGCCCACGTAAACTGTCAACGGGGGGAGCCTCGCTGCGGGGAAACGGTGGACCTAGTGTCCCGATCCGAGTGGGAATAATAATAATAATAATCCGTGCATTTTATCCATTAATTTCCCCAACATTGTGGTAAAAAAACCACACGTTTAATCCATGTTGGTGTACTACAACTACAAAAAGCATCGGTTTGTTTTCTCATCAGGAAATGCAGACCGGCTCAAACAAACGATTTGTAATCATCATCCTCACGATCATTTAATGTATCATATGTTCGCCGAATTGACATGAAAGCACTAATAAATGTAGTTTCATCCACTTGAGTTTACAACTACAAAAATAATCGATTTGTTTTTATATCACATCCGACGGGAGGAAATTCAGCAGCTCTCACTACCGATTTGTAATCCTAATTTAATCATCATCTTCACCACGATCATTTATGTTTATGTTCGCCGAATTGACATGAAAGCACTGACAAATATGAATATACTGTAGTCAACTTCATTAAAACGTTATTAACGTGCCTAAACTCAGTAATTCACAATTTCTACGCATGACAACACACTTTGTCCGTGTTTCGCTCTCTCACCGCACAGTGAAGCGTTCCCGCATTGACGTCACTTCCGGCTTCCCCCAAAACTTCAAAATGACTCGAAGGAATTTCCCCGCGATGTTCGAAATTATTGATATTTATCGGAACGGTATCGCATCTTCTTTTTTAAACTGACGGTTCGAGATGACTAGTAGCCCAATATTTCATTGCACAACAGTTGTTGGGATGCTGTCACAGGCTCTTTAAATAGAGGGGTAGTAAAAACTTTTTTTTTGTAATTCTTTGGATCAAAAGTTGGGGTCGTTGAAGGTTCATAACTGACAAAGATTTCATAGTTTAGAAGTTACATCACAATCTGTTCACATTTTTTAAATGCAAAGCGATTAATAATGTTACACTGAAATATATATATAGTGGTTTTAAGAAATCAACATGTATTTTGTATCAGTTTTTTCCTTCCTGCAAATGTGTCTGTGCTGTTTTTGTTTCAGGCGCCATCAGCAGAGAGCTGTCTCTCCTGAACCCAGCTGTCTGTCCTTCAAGAGCGACTGGTCGAAGGATGATATCATAAACTTTAAATGGCGACCTCCATCTGCTGATCAGATGTAAGCTGCAAGTGATAGTCGGGTTACGTTAAAGAAGAACAAGTTACTTTAAAGTCTCTTCCAACCTTTTTTCAGTAGCTGCAAAAACACGTCTCTTTGTTGACAGACATAATGTGAGCTATTTTTCTATGTTTCCTCCATAGTGTGGACCAGGAGAGCTCGGGGGTTCCCAGTGGTCAGTCGGCCCAGCATGATCAGACACATCTGGACTTCATATTTATGGTTTGTACAACTTCTACATCTATTCAGTTCATAATCTTCTCAATGCTGCACTTTCATGCCAGCTGAATGTCAGTCTGTCCATAGATCCACGATGATTGTCTCATTCACGTTCTAATGTGTTCCAGGTCCTGGAGGAGAACATTGTGTCTTTTGTGAAGAACGAGCTGAAGAAGATGCGGAAGGTGATGTGTTCAGATTACCCAGAAGAGAGTCAGAATGAGGATGAGTTGGATGCTGAGGATGAAGAGGAGAAGAGGAATATCGGTGAGGAATTTCTGAAGATCACACTGCACTTCCTGAAGAGCATGAAGCAGGAGGAGCTGGCTGACCGTTTGCATAACAGTAAGAGGTTTTCTCTTTAAAATCTAACATAAGGACAAACTCATAATCACTTTTTAGATAAATGAAATGATAAAAGAGAATTCTTTATTATTATGGCCCGAGCACCAACAAAGTCGGAACGAAGGACCTATTCAAATTGCTAGGGCTTTTATTATATTTCCTAAAAGTATATCACCTTTTGAAGGCCTTAATGTTTATGATTCAGGTCTGGTGAAAATGTGTGTCGCGTTCACGGGGCATCTGCAAAAAGCTCTATAGCGCCCCCTACAAAGTTGCCAAAAGGCATACCCTCAATCAGGTTTCACCTACAAATTAGAAATTTGGTAGGCATATGAAGCATGGTTGGACGCACAAAAAAGCCTCTTGAGACATATTATAAACCCAACAGGAAGTCGATCATTTTGAAATGTATGTGCAACTTTTGGCAATTTTTTGCCATTTTCAGGTCTCGTATTTGAACAAACTCCTCCTACGGTTTTCATCCAATAAACTCTAAACTTGGTCAGCACCACCTTAAGACCTTGAGAATCAAAAGTGATCAAAAGCTTTTAGTCCACATCAAACACCAACTCTCGCGTGGCATGGCTGTGAAATAGCGCCTCTTGCTGTAACCCAGGTAGTTGCTGTATCTCGACCATATATACTCCTATCATTTCCAAATTTCTCCTGGATGATCAGAGTCCAGGCCTGAAAACATCTGCATGACCATATTTACTCATCAACAAAGCACCACCTGCTGGACACAGGATGTAACAAGTTTTGAACGTGAACGTCCTCCTCCTCCCTCCTTCCTTAAAAGCATTGGGATTTATTGTGGGGGATTAAGGAAATTTTCGCAAAGATTATTTGAAAACGTCTGACTTTACTGCCGCAGGCTCTGGGCAAACTGCAATTCATCCAACAAGTCTTACCAAATCCCCAACAGGTGTTTTACTTGTATACTTGAGTCTAGGAAGTTGCTGGACAAGCAGTTACATGGGATCAAGTCCTATACATAGTCTATACAGAGTAAAGAGTCTTTTATTCAATGAACCAAGGTTATCTTTTTGTTGTGTTCTTTCAGAAACGTCTGCTCCAATTTGTCAACGTAAAGTTAAATCTAACCTGAAGAAGAGGTTCCAGTGTGTGTTTGAGGGCATTGCTAAAGCAGGAAACCCAACCCTTCTGAACCAGATCTACACAGAGCTCTACATCACAGAGGGGGGGTCTGCAGAGGTCAATGATGAACATGAGGTCAGACAGATTGAAACAGCATTCAGGAAACCAGACAGACCAGAAACAACCATCAGACAAGAAGACCTCTTTAAAGCCTCACCTGGAAGAGATGCACCAATCAGAGCAGTGATGACAAAGGGAGTGTCTGGCATTGGGAAAACAGTCTTAACACAGAAGTTCACTCTGGACTGGGCTGAAGGCAAAGCCAACCAGGACATCCAGTTCATATTTCCATTACCGTTCAGAGAGCTGAATGTGGTGAGAGAGAACAAGTACAGCTTGGTGGAACTTGTTCATCACTTCTTCCCTGAAACCAGAGACGCAGGAATCTGCAGGTTCGATCAGTTCCCGGTCGTGTTCATCTTTGACAGTCTGGATGAGTGTCGACTTCCTCTGGACTTCCTCAACACTGAGATCCTGACTGATGTCACAGAGTCCACCTCAGTGGATGTGCTGCTGACAAACCTCATCAGGGGGAAGCTGCTTCCCTCTGCTCGCCTCTGGATAACCACACGACCTGCAGCAGCCAATCAGATCCCTCCTGAGTGTGTGGACAGGGTGACAGAGGTCCGAGGGTTCACTGACCAACAGAAGGAGAAGTACTTCAGGAAGAGATTCAGAGATCAGGAGCAGGCCGGCACCATCATCTCCCACATCAAGACCTCACGAAGCCTCCACATCATGTGCCACATCCCAGTCTTCTGCTGGATCTCTGCTACAGTTCTGGAGGAGATGTTGAAAACCAGAGAGGGAGGAGAGCTGCCCAAGACCCTGACTGAGATGTGCATCCACTTCCTGGTGGTTCAGTCCAAAGTGAAGAACGTTAAGTATGATGGAAGAGCTGAGACAGATCCACACTGGAACAAAAAGAGCAGGAAGATGGTCAAGTCTCTGGGGAAACTGGCTTTTGAGCAGCTGCAGAAAGGCAACCTGATCTTCTATGAGTCCGACCTGACAGAGTGTGGCATCGATATCAGAGCAGCCTCAGTGTACTCAGGAGTGTTCACACAGGTATTTAAAGAGGAGAGAGGACTGTACCAGGACAAGGTGTTCTGCTTCGTCCATCTGAGCGTTCAGGAGTTTCTGGCTGCTCTTCATGTCCATCTGACCTTCAGCAACTTTGGAGTCAACCTGCTGTCAGAAGAACCAACAACCTCCAGGCTGTCAGAAGAACGTTTATCCCACTGGCTGTTTCATCCTGTCTTCAGACCCAAACCTAAACTGACACATCTCTACCAGAGTGCTGTGGACCAGGCCTTACAGAGTCCAAACGGACACCTGGACTTGTTCCTCCGCTTCCTCCTGGGTCTCTCACTGCAGACCAATCAGAAACTCCTACGAGGCCTGCTGACACAGACAGGAAGTGACTCAGAGACCAATCAGGAAACAGTCCAGTACATCAAGAAGAAGATTGATGAGGATCTGTCTCCAGAGAGAAGCATCAACCTGTTCCACTGTCTGAATGAACTGAATGATCGTTCTCTAGTGGAGGAGATCCAACAGTCCCTGAGTTCAGGAAGTCTCTCCACAGAGGATCTGTCTCCTGCTCAGTGGTCAGCTCTGGTCTTCATCTTACTGTCATCCGAAAAGCATCTGGATGTTTTTGACCTGAAGAAATACTCTGCTTCAGAGGAGGCTCTTCTGAGGCTGCTGCCAGTGGTCAAAGCGTCCACCACAGCTCGGTAAGTACAGGGATTCATCCTGATTAGCCTATTAAATAATTGCAATCCTCAAAATATTTTCTAAAAAACTGTAATTATCATTTTCTCCTCAGACTGAGTGTCTGTAACCTGTCAGAGAGAAGCTGTGCAGCTCTGTCCTCAGTCCTCAGCTCCCACTCCTCTAGTCTGAGAGAGCTGGACCTGAGAAACAACGACCTGCAGGATTCAGGAGTGAAGCTGCTGTCTGCTGGACTGGAGAGTCCACACTGTGAACTGGAAACTCTAAGGTCAGAGCATATATGGGTATCGACATTAAATTCATTAAGCATCTACAAGGGACTTTCAAAAAACAATAGTGTTGGCGTTTCGCCCTTCAACCTGCATTTGGGTAGTTTTCAGCACATAGGTTGGCATGTTCTTTTTTCAGTGTTTACCGCTAGAACAGTGCCATTATTTATATATATATATATATATATACACACTTTACTCAAAGCGTCCACCACAGCTCGGTAAGTACAGGGATTCATCCTGATTAGTCTATTAAATAATTGCAATCTTCAAAATATTTTCTAAAAAACTGTAATTATCATTTTCTCCTCAGCCTGAGTGTCTGTAAGCTGTCAAAGAGAAGCTGTGCAGCTCTGTCCTCAGTCCTCAGCTCCCACTCCTCTAGTCTGAGAGAGCTGGACCTGAGTAACAACAACCTGCAGGATTCAGGAGTGAAGCTGCTGTCTGTTGGACTGGAGAGTCCACACTGTGAACTGGAAACTCTAAGGTCAGAGCACATATGGGTATCGACATTAAATTCATTAAGCATCTACAAGGGACTTTCAAAAAACAATAGTGTTGGCATTTCGCCCTTCAACCTGCAATTGGGTAGTTTTCAGCACATAGGTTGGCATGTTCTTTTTTCAGTGTTTACCGCTAGAACAGTGCCATTATTTATATATATATATATATTTATATATATCAACTTTACTCCAAGTCCCTCCTGCAGACATCCGGCTGAAACACAGCTGCAGGAGGGGATTCAGAGAGAGGGTTTTAGTTTCTGACACTTTGTGAGTCTCCTTACAGGGGAGACGTATTTATGTATAAAAGACATCAAGAAGGGCATTTTGCATGATAGGGGACCTTTAAGTTGTAATTGAAGATTGAGATTGCAGATACAAACAGCTGAAAGCGGCTGATTAGCGTTTCTTATGTATGATGACAGGGCTCAGCCTTAGAGTTCGGCTGATGAGCGCGAAAGAGACTGAAAGACTAAGGATAAGCCGGGAGCAGCTGAAAAATATTGCCTGTTGAAATCCATTGAATGAACTCGGACTCGAGTCCAGGACTCAAGTGCCGATGTTGGGACTTGTGACTCGACTCGGACTCTAGTCTAAAGATATGCACAAACACAAACCCCTGCATCGTGCTGTGTACTTTAAAAGCAAGAGCAGGCAAAATGCGCTTTCTGTGAAAGGACGATTGAGGAAAAGACTGGGTTAACGTCACATTTCATGAGCAATAGTTCAGTTACATTCTTTACTATCGGTATCTAGGCGCCTCCTAAACCGTAGTTTGGATGCTTACCGGAAAGTTCTGATGCGACACGTTGTCAGCCGTTAAGCAGCGGTCCGGGCTATTATTTATCACGGAGAAAAGATGAACGGGGTGTTCGGGGGCCGTTGGAAACATCCGTTTATCACAACCCCTTGCGGCTGCTTTTCTTAAAGCGGCAGGCCAGACCTGTAACAGTTCACTGTTTCACATTGAAAATGGCACTATTCCGTTCCACTGTTAAAATAATTTCAATTACGTTCTCAACAACCATGCATATAAGGAAATGAAACAACCACATGATACAAGTTGACTTTGATCCACAAGAATGATTACTATGATTTATTTATGTGTATGACCCATGCCTAATAAAAGTCATTCAGTACAGTGATGGTTTAGTTAGGTCAGTGGAATGTCACGGTCTTTTCAGTTTCTGTGGATTTTAGAACCACTAAATAAACTGAAGTAAACCTGAAATGCTGACAGTGGGTCGTTGTGTTTAATGTAGACCATTTTTATTTGTGAAGCAACCTTAACCTTAATAATAATATTTTATTGTCTAATAAAATGCAATGTAGACAATAACAAATATTGATAGATAAGAACCAAACCAACAGCTACATTTAAACAAATGTATCCACTCCGATTAATACATGATGACTCAGACTTCTGACTCGGACTCGGACTTGAGCAAAGGTAATGATGACTTGGACTCTGACTTGACTCAGACTCTTCTTGGGTGACTCAGACTTGGACTCTGACTCGAGGATTGGGGACTCGAGAGTGACTCTGACTCGAGGATTGGGGACTCGAGAGTGACTCTGACTCGAGGATTGGGGACTCGAGAGTGACTCTGACTCGAGGATTGGGGACTCGAGAGTGACTCTGACTCGAGGATTGGGGACTCGAGAGTGACTCGGACTCGAGGATTGGTGACTCGAGAGTGACTCTGACTCGAGGATTGGGGACTCGAGAGTGACTCTGACTCGAGGATTGGGGACTCGAGAGTGACTCTGACTCGAGGATTGGGGACTCGAGAGTGACTCGGACTCGAGGATTGGTGACTCGAGAGTGACTCTGACTCGAGGATTGGGGACTCGAGAGTGACTCGGACTCGAGGATTGGGGACTCGAGAGTGACTCTGACTCGAGGATTGGGGACTCGAGAGTGACTCTGACTCGAGGATTGGGGACTCGAGAGTGACTCTGACTCGAGGATTGGGGACTCGAGAGTGACTCGGACTCGAGGATTGGTGACTCGAGAGTGACTCTGACTCGAGGATTGGGGACTCGAGAGTGACTCGGACTCGAGGATTGGGGACTCGAGAGTGACTCGGACTCGAGGATTGGGGACTCGAGAGTGACTCGGACTCGAGAATTGGTGTATTGACCACAACACTGTCTGAAACAACTCTGGGTGGTAAATACCCTTATGTGCAGCACTGTGAGCATCTGAGACCGTGTCATTTCCCTGATGGCGGCGACTGATGTTCATTGCGAGTGAGACAGCTGCAGTTCGTTCTGTTTTCTGCTCTCTGTGGCCATTTATTTTGAATGTTAAATAAACACGCTTCCAGTCCTGGCAGTACCCTCAGATTATCATGCTGTTGTTTGTGTCTGCAGGCTGTCAGGCTGTTTGATCACAGAGGAAGGCTGTGTTTCTCTGGCCTCAGCTTTAAACTCCAACCCCTCCCATCTGAGAGAGCTGGACCTGAGCTACAATCATCCTGGAGACTCAGGGGGGAGGCTACTGTCAGCTGGACTGGAGGATCCACTCTGGAGACTGGAGACACTCAGGTATGAGAGGCCTATTCTGCTTTTTTAGATGTTCCCTTATAGGTTTCCGTTGTATAGGATTGTGTGCATGTAAATGGTCTGCAAAGGTTAGCATCCCTGTGTTCCCTCCAGAGGGAGTTTCTCTCCTCCCAAAATTCCTCGATTGGACTCCCGTGTTTACTTCCGGAACATAATGACATCAATGTGTAACACTCACGCTCCTATTGGCTAGCGCTCCAACACATTGTACGTGATAGGCTCAGGGGGCGGTACATCTCTAAGCGGTTGACCAATCAGAGCAGACTGGGCTCTGGTTTCAGACAGAGGGTGAAAAGAGGTGCTGCAGCACAGACAGTATGAGAACAATAAAGAGCTTTTTGAACATGAGCATGATATGTACGAAGAAGGGCTTTAGCATTCTAAAAGACACAATAACAAAATATTAAGTGGCTCACAATGCAGGGACCCCATAGCATTTACAATAGAAAAAAACATTTAAACATTTTACAAGTTATTTCAAAGCAATAAAATCATTTAGCTTTTCGCCTTTTTTTGTTATTTTACCTGGTGTCAATTGACGAAAAAATGTAGCCCCATTACACGGGGCATATGCTCGTATGGTAGTAATCTATCATACTTTGAGCTCCAGGAACAATATCTGACCCTACAGTGGTGACTGTTACCTCCCACCTTTCTATGCAACTTCAAGAAATGCCTTTCCTCTGTTTTCACTGCCAATGCATGTCATGGTTAACATCCACGCTGGAATTACGGGAGGACGTTGGATCGAACTTGGTAATGTGATTAATTGTGGGCGTTACCACGTTAACGCTGACAGCCCTTTGGCGCATGCTTTGCATGGATGTAATAATGATTTGTCGCTAAGCCTTGATGCTTACGGCATGATGTAACGTGCAACCTTGCAGTAAACAGTCGGTCTGAGGAGGGTGTAAATAGAGCCAGTATTTTGTTTTTATAAGAAAGGACACCTAATCGTGACGTCTGTAGTCAAACACACTATAAAAGACTACAATTCCCACGGCGCCTCCTCTAAAGTTATTTGAGTTTTGCCTCTTCGTATTGACTATTGTAAAGGCCTCTTTTCTTTGTTGCATGTGTAAAAGTTTATTTTATTTTGTGCAAACCCCTTGCATAATATCATCCAAACCATCGGAGGCCAAGCAACTCCTCAAGTGCAAGTAACACAAATATAAAGGAAAGAAAACAAGTTTAAAATGTCTGTTTAAGGCCTGTTTAAGGATTGATAGAAAAGAAGGAAGCCACGTCAATACATGTGGGACAATGCAATGTCCAAATGTCCATGTTCACACCCTGCCCCCCCCCCCTCTTTCTTTCAGGCTGGAGCCTGCTGGAGCCCGATGGTTGAGGCCAGGCCTCAGAAAGTGTAAGTGTGTTCCCTAAAAAAATAAGCCATTAGCCATCTTCAAACTGGGACATTGTCAGTAGATTAATAACCTTTGTTAACCTGATGCTGTCTCTTCCTCTCCCTCAGATGCCTGTGAACTGGAGCTGGACACAAACACAATGAACAGAAAACTCATACTGTCTGAAAGCAACAGGAAGGTGAACCATGTGGAGGAGGAGCAGCCATATCCTGATCATCCAGAGAGGTTTGACCGCTGCCATCAGCTGATGTGTAGAGAAGCTCTGACGGGTCGCTGTTACTGGGAGGTCGAGTGGAGCGGAGACGTTGAGATAGCAGTGACTGTGGGTTTGGAGAGAATGATCAGTCCTGGAGTCTGACGTGCTCGGATAAAGGTTACTCTGTCTGGCACAATGACAGAAGATACACCTCCTTCTCCCCCTCCTCTTCTCCCTCCTCCTCCCCCTCCTCTTCTCCCTCCTCCTCCCCCTCCTCTTCTCCCTCCCCCTCCTCTTCTCCCTCCTCCTCCTCCTCCTCTTCTCCCTCCTCCTCTTCATCCTCCTCCTTCTCCACCTCTCCTCATCACCATCACCATCACCATCACCATCACCATCCTCATGTTCTATCCAGACGCCACATTTCTCATCCCTTCCCCCACTCCTCCTCCTCCTCCTCTGATAGAGTAGCAGTGTATCTGGATCATCCTGCTGGCTCTCTCTCCTTCTACAGAGTCTCCTCTGACACACTGATCCACCTCCACACCTTCAGAACCACATTCACTGAACCTCTCTATGCTGGGTTTGGGGTTGGGCCTCAGTTTTACATGTATGACAGCGACATGTTTGGGATGATGATGATGGGGAGGAGGATGATGCATCACAGGTTGGGTTTGTCTTCCTCAGTGTCTCTGTGTGATCTGCAGGAGGGCTGAGTAGCAGGTCACACACAGCTGATGTCACACCAACCTGGTCTCTCAGCAAGGTTTCTACATGAAAGACAATTTGTATATAAAATCAACCAATTTGTTAAGGTGAAGTTAAACATTATCAGAGAAAACAAATGTAATGAGGCATTTTTATAATATACAGTAAACATATCTTTGACTTATTGCAACATTATAAAATGAAATTCACCCCTGCTGTCATTCTGGCTTTGACTGTTCAAATGAGATCTCAACCATCAAAATGGGATAAATATCACTGTGCAAAACACCGGCCAATTGACCGAACGCAAGAGAAGGGTTACCTTGTGCGTTGAAAACCATTTTTAGGTCATTGCAAATAGGACTTGTTATACAGAATATGTTAAAGGAATTACTTTATGAGATACAAATATTCTCCTTTAGCAAATATACTATAATTGTTAGTCTTATATTCATATTTCTAACATCAGATGTCATTTAATTTCAAACCTTTATTTAACCAGGTGAATCCCATTGAGATCATCGATCTATTTTTCAAGGGAGACCTGCAGCAAAGTCGGTTACACATGAAAACAGAAAACAGAAAGAACATCATACTACATATTTACAGGGCTACATTTACATAGCTATCGACAATGACAGGTACCAACAGTATCAAATTGCATAGCATCTATCCGAGCTTTAAAATCATGCAGTGGAACCAAATTGCTCAGTTTCAAGTCCTTGCTCTTGGCACATGTAACAAAAACTCATGAGATCTCAGGCAATAGCTACTTGCATCTCTCTGTGTGATCAGAGAGCAGATATAAGATGGGAGTTTACCCAGCATGGCTTTATAGATGAACGTGTACCAATGACTGAGCCTCCGTACAGTTAGAGAAGGCAGACCTGCCTTGGCATACAGGGTACAGTGATGAGTAAGTGCTTTACAGTTAGTCACAAATGTCAGTGCGCTGTGATAGGCGACATCTAACTTGTTCAGGCAATGGGCAGGTGCATTCATATACAACACATGTATTACTGTGTACCATTGTCTATGTAAGTAGCTGCGACTACTAACTGTGTTCATTGATTAGCGCTGTACCACATGATTAATGATGTCACTACCTGGCTGCCCCTTCTCTCTCTGTCCTCAAGCCTCTTGAGATGTGTGCCTATAATAAATAACGCCGTGATGAATGGCTAAACTTGAACTGCTGAGATTATTCACCTTTCTGCTAGTGATGGCGAGATGAAGCCTTATGAAGCTTTCCAGCCAATTGGTTCTCTAAAGGCTTCATCTCATGAGGCTTCATCTGAACACAAACCCCCTGCTGGTCAAAGTGTGTACAACAGGCAGATTGGACATCTCAACAGTGTGCTCTCTCTCATACCGAGTTCGCATTGAGTAAAGCCTTAGAATAACTCTAACGAACATTAAATCATATTTTCATGTTAACAATATTGTTTTTATTCCAGTTGAATGATTGTGATTGAAAAGCCTAAGGAGGCTGGTAAACATTGCAAAGAGGGATTTGTATTCCTTAATAATATTCATAAACGTAACCATGTTGTAGCCGGAGAAAGGCTACACCATATCAAAGACTACATTTATTAACTACATTCTCTCATTTAGCTGTAGCTTTTATAAACAACAACAAAGAAGACTTATTTGTTCAGTCGTTGAACCAGAGACCCTGCGGTCAGTCAACTGCTTTCCAGCTGAGCCGCAGCACACACACTAAAGCTCCCTGAAAACACTGCATCATATTTATTCCTGTATTTATTCATTTATTCATTCATGTTTTTATTCCTACATTTATTTATGCTTGTATCTATTTATACTTATGACATGTTCCCACCTCTATGTGAGTGAGGGTCTGAGCTCTCTTGATTCCATCGTGTCACCGGGCCCGGGTACAGGAGGGGTAATATGGTTCTTATTATACATCCATGGGTATTATGAGCTTTGTGGTTCAACGGTACAACCGCTCTGAATCGCTTCGTGAAGCAGTCACGTGGTATCAACAGGCAGCGAGGCTTCGTTTCTCATCGGTGACGTCACTGGCCCAAAAACGATACAAGCCTCGATACAAGGTTCACAAAAAGCTTCGGGGATTACTCGACACACGCTCCGAAGCCTCGGCGCAATACGTAACATCACTACTTTCTGCTGCAGGAGACAAAAGGTTTAAGTCTAAATCTGCTAACAGGTTATGGGCCCAGATGCGATGAATTATTCTACAGTTCGAAGCGCATGTGCGATAACAAGGCGAGAAGATTGCCTGTTAGCACGGTTAGCATAGGAGTAGCTAGATAGCCACGTGTTAAGCTAGTTTAGAGAGCCTCCTCGACGCTCGATCCTCGGTCCTCGAAGTGCATTTAGAGAAATGAGATGTCCTTCAAAATGGCTCGCTGAAATTCATTTCCGGGGCACTACCGGAGGACCGAGGAGTCGAGGAGGGGACATTTGAGTATTGAGAAGCCTCTCTTGCGTCTCTCCATGCTTCCCTGGTGGGAGAGACGCAGGGAAACGACGCAAGTGAGGGACGCAAGGAATCAATTTAACCGAAGTGAGAAGGGCCCCTACACCACACACACGCACCTACAGCTCCTAAAGCATAATCAGGCTACAGCCGTTGTGTATTTTATTATGTGAAGCACTAAATGGTCTTAGAAAAATATCGACTCTTTGTTTGTAGATATCTACTAAACTAAAGCAAATACAGAGAGTAGGCCTGTTATACTGAGTGATATATATTATACACACTGCTCTGCTTTCTGCACGGACCTCACAGCTGTTCTCACTGGAAACATCGCGTTGCGATGAAAGCAGTTTCTAAAATAATATCCAGGGGATGCATGCAGAGCTGTCATTGGCTGAGATAAGTCCGGCCGTGCGTAACGACTCTTTGAAACATCTCTGTTCCCGGAAATGCATCCACGAAGGAGCCGCGGAGGACCGTGGAGGACCCATCAGTGTATCCTCGGTTAGAGCTCCTCCAGAGAGCCTCCTCGACGCTCGATGCTCGGTCCTCGAAGTGCATTTAGAGAAATGAGATGTCCTTCAACATGGCGCGCTGAAATCCATTTCCGGGTCACTACCGGAGGACCGAGGAGTCGAGGAGTCGAGGAGGGGGATTTGATGAAATCAGAAAGGGCCACCGTGTTCCTGTTAGTGTTTACTTCCTGTCTGCCTTCTTCTGGTGATTTATCTGAAGTCCAGCGCGCCGTCTTTTAACCTCTTTCTCGTTCTTGACCCTCCTTAGCAACGGTCAGTATAGTCCTTGACAGCGGTCTGTACTACGGAATTAACAACGTGTCACATGGTTGGAAGTGAACAATCAGAATCCAGTATAGGAAGAAAGAAAGAGGGTAAAATACGGAGCGCTGGACGTCAGATAAATGAACATAGGAAGGCAGAGAGGAAGTAAACACTAACAGGAACACGGCATGTTCTCTGTAATGTTTAAGGACTTGTTAGTGGATCAGAAACTGTCAACAGACTTGGACAGTGCTGCCGTTAAGTTGTTGTCGCAGTTCCAGCCGTTGGTGCGCCGTGGAACGGAGTTTTATTTGTTTTCTTAGCGGAAGAAATAAGATAATTTTTAAGTCAATAAAATCATTTAAATTAATATTGGGAGTCGAGTCGTTAGTTTGTTTAGTATCTGTCCGTGTAATAAGCGGGATAATGTGCAGCGAGGCGGTCATTACGGGGAAAAGAACAACCTTCAGGCTCAGCAAGATCACATTATCCCTTACTCATCATCAAATCAAATCAAGTTTTATTTATATCGCACATTTATAAACGATTTTTGGTGGAGCCAAAGTGCTGAACATATAATACAAATAGCCTACAGTAGAGACACTTTACAGCAAATACAACAGCACAGATTGTTCAGAATATCAGTATGAGAAAAACGACACCCTCTATCCATGGACCCTCTATCCTTAGACCCTCTGTCCTTAGACCCTCTGTCCTTAGACCCTCTGTCCTCAGACCCTCTGTCCTTAGACCCTCACATCGTACAAGGAAACACTTCCAGAGAAAACCCACAGTTTAAAGGGAACATGGGAGAAACCTCAGGGAGAGCAACAGAGGAGGGATCCCTCTCCCAGGACGGACAGACGTGCAATAGATGCCGTGTTTAAATCCAAGAGATAATACATTTTACAGCATATAGACCGAATGTTAGGAAATGTGTCTGTAATAAGAAGATGAATCCACGAGGATGTCAGCTACAATCCTGTGGAAGCCATCAGGGAAGCAGCAAGACGAGACCCAAGGCAGGACCGCAGAGACAGGTTCAGCCACGACCCGAAGTCCACGACTTAATCCAGAACTCAGGATAGAGGATCCAAGACACAGGACTACAGCAAGAGGATCAGCCTCGACTCCGGATCCCGGCGTAGATATAGATACAAAACAAGAAGAAAGATTTGGCTGGGTTAATCGGAACAAGAGAATACACAGACACAGACAGAGAGGGAAAAGGGCATTGGATACAAGTTATTCTTGATAACCCTCTAGAAAGATCTCATGAACTTCCCCACTCAATCTATCAAGACCTGAGCAGTTCTATTAGATATAAGAAACAGAGAGAGGGAGCACAACAACCTTTCTCTTCGTCAGATGCACTCCCTGCTTATCTAAGCGACTCTGTACCCCGTTACCCTCTACAAGGCCATAGACCAGCAGAGGGAAAATGGGGGGTGGGTAAGGGTAAGGGTTTTAAGAATAAACCGCAAGGGTCTAAAGGGAAAAAAGATGAAATATAAGGTACTATATTTTAAGTAATCCTATCTACTATTCCTATATTTGAATAATGTATAAACTATTTAAAAAATACTTTATGAAATCCTATGTTGTGTTATATTAAAATAAAGAACTAAATGAATAAATAAATAAATAAATGAATAAATAGATAATTAAACAAAAGCCAAAGAGAAAAAGTGAGTTTTAAGTGTTGATTTAAAAACCCTAGGGTCTGGGCCGACCTCACATGGAGGGGCAAAGTATTCCAGAGCCTAGGGGCCGGCCGCTGCGAAAGCTCGATGCCCTCGGGTTTTAAGCCCGGTCTTAGGCGCTATCAGCAGCAGCTGATCAGCCGACCTTAAGGCTCTGCCTGGGGTGTAGCAATGGAGGAGTTTGGCTATATAGGCAGGAGCCAGCCCATTTAGGGCTTTGAAAACAAATAAAAGGAGTTTAAAATCTATTCTGAACCGAACTGGAAGCCAGTGCAATGAAGCCAGAATTGGGGTGATATGGTCGCGCTTTTTA
This sequence comes from Pogonophryne albipinna, assembly GCA_028583405.1. Classification (NCBI taxonomy): domain Eukaryota; kingdom Metazoa; phylum Chordata; class Actinopteri; order Perciformes; family Artedidraconidae; genus Pogonophryne; species Pogonophryne albipinna. Next base: position 1,822,191 of record CM053258.1, read on the forward strand.
TGGCCAGTGAGAAGACGTGCAGCTGCGTTCTGAACTAGCTGGAGGCGTCTAATTGAAGCCTGATCCATACCCACATACAGAGCATTGCAGTAATCCAGTCTCGATGTAACAAAGGCGTTAATAACCCTTTCTAGGTCTTTAAAAGATAAAAACGATTTGGTCTTAGCCAATAGTCGTATTTTGAAAAAGCAGGTCTTGACTACAGTGCTAACCTGCTTATCAAATTTAAAGGCGCTGTAGAAGGTCACTCCAAGGTTCATGACAGAGGGGAAGATATTTTTATTGAGGGAACCCAGAATATCAACCGGGGAGACTGTTGGTTGGGGTCCAAAAAAGATGACCTCGGTCTTACTCTCATTAAGGGTGAGGAAGTTTTGTGCTCAGCCAGGATTTAATCTCTGTTAAGCAGTCCATCACTGCTGTAGTGAGTGGCATTTTGATTGAGAGGCAGATAGATCTGTACATCATCAGCATAACAATGGAAGGGGATATTATGTTTTGTGAGAATTGAACCTAGGGGCAGTATGTACAATAGAAAAGGATGGGGCCCAGAATCGAGCCTTGGGGAACCCCACAGGTAAGAGGGGCTTTGGCCAGAGGAGAAGACACCTAACTGCACTGAGAGGCTACGGTCTGTCAGGTAAGACCTGAACCATGCAAGAGCAGAGCCTGTAATTCCTGCGGACTGTTCAAGCCGTGACAACAGGATGCTATGATCCACAGTGTCAAAGGCAGCAGTTAAATCTAACAGCACCAAACAGCTGGGCTGCCTGAATCGGCGGCTAAGAGCAGATCATTAAAAACTCTTAAAAGGGCTGTTTCAGTACTATGCATAGGTTTAAAGCCAGACTAAAAATGTTCATGGATACCATGCGTGGTTAAAAATGACTGCAGCTGGGCGTAGACTACTCGCTCCAGGGCTTTAGATAAAAAGGGTAGCTGGGAGATGGGCCTGAAATTTGCGAGAATGGAGGGATCGAGATTTTTCTTTTTAAGTAGTGGCTTAACCACGGCATGTTTGAAGGCAGCTGGGACACATCCTGAGCTAAGAGAGTGTTTACAAGCAATAAAACACTTGCTCCAACTGATTCAAAAACATCTCTAAGGAAGCGAGAGGGAATGCTGTCTAAGGTGCAGTTTGTCGGCCGCAGGTGCTTGACTACATCCGAGAGAGAAGAGAGGGATACAGGCTCAAAATGGTCGAGGACAGCAGGGCACAGAAAGGGAGCAGGATCTGGGGTAGCACTAGTATAGGCTAGCCTAAGAGCAGATACTTTTTCGATAAAAAATGTAAGAAATGTATCGCAGAGAGTAGTTGATGGCACAATTGGAGAAGCATCACAAGGATTAATGATCGAATTGAGGACATTAAAAAGAACTTGAGGTTTATGGCTGTTTTTGGAGATTAACAGAGAAATATACTCTGTTTTGGCTGCTTTGACTGCCGTCTGATAATCGAAAGGCAAGCACGAAGAATTTCTAAGGAGACATGAAGTTTATCCTTTTTCCATTTTCTCTCTGCACGCCTACAAGCGCGTCTAAAAGCGTGAGTACAATCATTGAGCCACGGCTCTGAGAGAACTTTGTTGCGTCTAAGCGTAAAAGGAGCAACGGAATCCAGTATTAGTGTGCATGTCGAATCAAACAAAGAGATAAGCTCATCCGCACTAAAAGCACAGTTCACCTCTAATTTACAAATCGGATAAGTATTAAAAGCATCTGAAAACTGTGAGGCAGTCAAGGGGTTAATTGAACGCAGACAACGCGCAGGAGCACGTGATTCGACTCCTACAGAAGGGATCGAGGTTGTAAACAGAAACGGTAAATGGTCTGAGATACGCGTTCCTGCACAGATTTCATCCACAGAGATAGACAATCCAAACGATAATACTAATCTAAGGTGTGTCCTTTATCGTGTGTTGGGCCAGCCACAGACTGAATAAGACCGAAAGAGTCGAGGAGGTTTAAAAAATCCCTAACCAGAGGTTTAGACTCGCAGCACACATGGACATTAAAGTCTCCGCAGATCAAAACACGATCATATTTCACCATGATCCCGGACAGAAAGTCAGAAAAGTCAGTTATAAAATCATTATTGTACTTTGGCGGACGATACACGACTGCGCAGAGTATAGGCGAGGCCGGGTTCAATTCAAAAAGCTGCAACTCGAAGCTAGCATAGCTAGTTACTGGGTGAAGCAAACGGCATTGGAGATTAGCTCTAAACACTGAAGCTATACCCCCACCACGGCCGGTGGTACGGGGGGAGCTGAAGAAAGTACAGTCGGGAGGAAGAAGTTCAGAAAACGGTACATACTCCGGTGTGGACCCAGGTCTCCGTCAGGAACATTAAATCCAGATCATGAGAGGTGAAGAAGTCGTTTAACAGGAACGTCTTGTTTGCTATTGACCTAGCATTTAGCAAAGCCATGCAGAGTCATAATCAATAAGCATTCAGTTCAGCTTGTTTGGTGCGGTCTATGGTAACAAACTAGTGGCGCCCAAATACATTTAGTGCAGTCTATGGTAACAAACTAGTGGCGCCCAAATACATTTAGTGCAGTCTATGGTAACAAACTAGTGGCGCCCAATACATTTAGTGCAGTCTATGGTAACAAACTAGTGGCGCCCAAATACATTTAGTGTAGTCTATGGTAACAAACTAGTGGCACCCAAATACATTTAGTGCAGTCTATGGTAACAAACTAGTGGCACCCAAATACATTTAGTGCAGTCTATGGTAACAAACTAGTGGCGCCCAAATACATTTAGTGCAGTCTATGGTAACAAACTAGTGGCGCCCAAATACATTTAGTGCAGTCTATGGTAACAAACTAGTGGCGCCCAAATACATTTAGTGCAGTCTATGGTAACAAACTAGTGGCGCCCAAATACATTTAGTGCAGTCTATGGTAACAAACTAGTGGAGCCCAAATACATTTAGTGCAGTCTATGGTAACAAACTAGTGGCGCCCAAATACATTTAGTGCAGTCTATGGTAACAAACTAGTGGCGCCCAAATACATTTAGTGCAGTCTATGGTAACAAACTAGTGGCACCCAAATACATTTAGTGCAGTCTATGGTAACAAACTAGTGGCGCCCAAATACATTTAGTGCAGTCTATGGTAACAAACTAGTGGCACCCAAATACATTTAGTGCAGTCTATGGTAACAAACTAGTGGCGCCCAAATACATTTAGTGCAGTCTATGCTAACAAACTAGTGGCACCCAAATACATTTAGTGCAGTCTATGGTAACAAACTAGTGGCACCCAAATACATTTAGTGCAGTCTATGGTAACAAACTAGTGGCGCCCAAATACATTTAGTGCAGTCTATGGTAACAAACTAGTGGCGCCCAAATACATTTAGTGCAGTCTATGGTAACAAACTAGTGGCGCCCAAATACATTTAGTGCAGTTTATGTTAACAAACTAGTGGCGCCCAAATACATTTAGTGCAGTCTATGGTAACAAACTAGTGGCGCCCAAATACATTTAGTGCAGTCTATGGTAACAAACTAGTGGCGCCCAAATACATTTAGTGCAGTTATGATTAAAACATTGAGTGAAGTCAGTCTGTCTGTCCTTTGTCAGTCCTTTTTTCCCGACCATAGCGCCACCTAGAGTCAAAAACAGACTTCCTTCACAGTTTGTGGAGCCTTTGATTACCATGGAGATATAAAAACGACCACTTTCTTTTCTCAACATGATTTTCTTCGTTGCTGTTTGTAACAAATACATAACGTGTTTATTTTTAAAGGTTGAGTTATCATTTGAGGTACAAACAAATTAAGAGCATGGTGAAGAACACAAGCTGATGTATTCACACTATATCATTGTGCATTAAAACATGATGTTAACCAACATAAGGGCTAATAGTCAAGCATCAGGGAGAAGGACACACTGGTTTATAAAGTTTATTAAAACATGCATGTTAGTTTAACACCAAATCAAAAGTTACAATTACAAACTCTATGATGTTGTTTCAAAACACCATTGTATACATTATAAAGATTTAGATTATAATCAATGTATATTAATCCCGAGTGGATATTCAGTTATTTATTCGCATTTCTATCTTAAAATTGTTGCTAAATGTCTAAATAAAATATATATTGTCAACTGAATATATATTTCTGTAGAATAACCAGCAGGTGGCAGCAAGAGACCAGAAATAAAATAAAACAATCCTGCAGGAAGTCTACGGCACTGTGCTTCCTGTGTGTGTGTGTGTGTGTGTGTGTGTGTTGTGTGTGTGGTGTGTGTGTGTGTGTGTGTGTGTGTGTGTGTGTGGTGTGTGTTGGTGTGTGTGTGTGTGTGTGTGTGTGTGTGTGTGTGTGTGTTAATGTTTAACTAAGGGTTCAGAGTTTAGAGGAGCCTCACACTCGTGCAAAATGGTGAGTTTACCCTGCATTACTTTGACACTTTTCGTGACATGTAACCCAACTAAATCCAGATCACCTGTTGGGTTCAAACACCTGTTTCCTTGTGAAGTGTCGTGACTTGAAAAGCTAGAAACTGTAAGTTCGTACTCCACAGAAACGTCTCTCTTAACACCAAACAGTTGTCTTCCTGCTGTAGTAAAGGAGATACAGAGGAATAACACGGTGTTGGATCAAAGCAAACTGCTGCACAGGAAATAAGATGTAATCCTATCTTATTTCTGGAAGTCTTAAAACTCAGAAAGCTGCAAAAGATCCTCAAAACTACAAAATAAAAAATACAACTTTGAAATGTAAAAATACCTCTCAAGTTTCACAGGTGCTTTTTAAGCCACATGTTGCATTATAAGAGTCACACAATAATAAATTCAACTTTGTTCAGGTCCCATTTACTGCGCTGATAACAAATACAGGTTCAGTTTCCTTTCCAGAGTTCAAGTAGAAAATAGAAACACTACAAGTTGAAGTAGAAAATATACCAAAAAAATATACAAGTTGAAGTAGAAAATATACAAGTTGATGTAGAAAATATACAAATTGATGTAGAAAATATACAAGTTGATGTAGAAAATATACAAGTTGAAGTAGAAATATACAAATTGAAGTAGAAAATATACAATTGAAGTAGAAAATATACAAATTGATGTAGAAAATATACAAGTTGATGTAGAAAATATAAAGTTGAAGTAGGAAAATATACAAATTGATGTAGAAATATACAAGTTGAAGTAGAAAATATACAAATTGAGTAGAAAATATACAAATTGAAGTAGAAAAATATACAAGTTGATGTAGAAATATACAAATTGATGTAGAAAATATACAAGTTGATGTAGAAAATATACAAGTTGAAGTAGAAAATATACAAATTGAAGTAGAAAATATACAAATTGAAGTAGAAAATATACAAATTGATGTAGAAAATATACAAGTTGATGTAGAAAATATACAAATTGATGTAGAAAATATACAAGTTGATGTAGAAAATATACAAGTTGAAGTAGAAAATATACAAGTTGAAGTAGAAAATATACAAATTGAAGTAGAAAATATACAAATTGATGTAGAAAATATACAAGTTGAAGTAGAAAATATACAAGTTGATGTAGAAAATATACAAGTTGAAGTAGAAAATATACAAGTTGATGTAGAAAATATACAAATTGATGTAGAAAATATACAAGTTGATGTAGAAAATATACAAGTTGAAGTAGAAAATATACAAATTGAAGTAGAAAATATACAAATTGATGTAGAAAATATACAAGTTGATGTAGAAAATATACAAATTGATGTAGAAAATATACAAATTGAAGTAGAAAATATACAAATTGATGTAGAAAATATACAAGTTGAAGTAGAAAATATACAAGTTGATGTAGAAAATATACAAGTTGATGTAGAAAATATACAAGTTGAAGTAGAAAATATACAAATTGAAGTAGAAAATATACAAATTGATGTAGAAAATATACAAGTTGAAGTAGATAATATACAAGTTGAAGTAGAAAATATACCAAAAAATATACAAGTTGAAGTAGAAAATATACAAGTTGATGTAGAAAATATACAAGTTGAAGTAGAAAATATACAAATTGATGTAGAAAATATACAAGTTGATGTAGAAAATATACAAGTTGAAGTAGAAAATATACAAGTTGATGTAGAAAATATACAAGTTGATGTAGAAAATATACAAGTTGAAGTAGAAAATATACAAGTTGAAGGAGAAAATATACAAGTTGAAGTAGAAAATATACCAAAAAATATACAAGTTGAAGTAGAAAATATACCAAAAAATATACAAGTTGAAGTAGAAAATATACAAGTTGATGTAGAAAAATAACAAGTTGAAGTAGAAAAATATACAAATTGATGTAGAAAATATACAAGTTGAAGTAGAAAATATACAAGTTGATGTAGAAAATATACAAGTTGATGTAGAAAATATACAAGTTGAAGTAGAAAATATACAAATTGAAGTAGAAAATATACAAATTGATGTAGAAAATATACAAGTTGAAGTAGATAATATACAAGTTGAAGTAGAAAATATACCAAAAAATATACAAGTTGAAGTAGAAAATATACAAGTTGATGTAGAAAATATACAAGTTGAAGTAGAAAATATACAAATTGATGTAGAAAATATACAAGTTGATGTAGAAAATATACAAGTTGAAGTAGAAAATATACAAGTTGATGTAGAAAATATACAAGTTGAAGTAGAAAATATACAAGTTGATGTAGAAAATATACAAGTTGAAGTAGAAAATATACAAATTGATGTAGAAAATATACAAGTTGATGTAGAAAATATACAAGTTGAAGTAGAAAATATACCAAAAAATATACAAGTTGAAGTAGAAAATATACAAGTTGATGTAGAAAATATACAAGTTGAAGTAGAAAATATACAAATTGATGTAGAAAATATACAAATTGAAGTAGATAATATACAAGTTGAAGTAGAAAATATACCAAAAAATATACAAGTTGATGTAGAAAATATACAAGTTGAAGTAGAAAATATACAAATTGATGTAGAAAATATACAAGTTGATGTAGAAAATATACAAGTTGAAGTAGATAATATACAAGTTGAAGTAGAAAATATACAAATTGATGTAGAAAATATACAAATTGAAGTAGAAAATATACAAGTTGAAGTAGAAAATATACCAAAAAATATACAAGTTGAAGTAGAAAATATACAAGTTGATGTAGAAAATATACAAATTGATGTAGAAAATATACAAATTGATGTAGAAAATATACAAGTTGAAGTAGAAAATATACAAATTGATGTAGAAAATATACAAGTTGAAGTAGAAAATATACCAAAAAATATACAAGTTGAAGTAGAAAATATACAAGTTGATGTAGAAAATATACAAGTTGAAGTAGAAAATATACAAATTGATGTAGAAAATATACAAGTTGAAGTAGAAAATATACAAGTTGAAGTAGAAAATATACCAAAAAATATACAAGTTGAAGTAGAAAATATACCAAAAAATATACAAGTTGAAGTAGAAAATATACAAGTTGATGTAGAAAATATACAAATTGATGTAGAAAATATACAAATTGATGTAGAAAATATACAAGTTGATGTAGAAAATATACAAATTGATGTAGAAAATATACAAGTTGAAGTAGAAAATATACAAGTTGAAGTAGAAAATGTAGAAAATATACAAGTTGATGTAGAAAATATACAAGTTGATGTAGAAAATATACAAGTTGAAGTAGAAAATATACAAGTTGAAGTAGAAAATGTAGAAAATATACAAATTGATGTAGAAAATATACAAGTTGAAGTAGAAAATATACAAGTTGAAGTAGAAAATATACCAAAAAATATACAAGTTGAAGTAGAAAATATACAAGTTGATGTAGAAAATATACAAGTTGAAGTAGAAAATATACCAAAAAATATACAAGTTGAATTAGAAAATATACAAGTTGATCTGGAAAATATACAAGTTGAAGTAGAAAATATACAAGTTGAAGTAGAAAATATACAAGTTGAAGTAGAAAATGTAGAAAATATACAAGTTGATGTAGAAAATATACAAGTTGAAGTAGAAAATATACAAGTTGAAGTAGAAAATATACAAGTTGAAGTAGAAAATATACCAAAAAATATACAAGTTGATGTAGAAAATATACAAGTTGAAGTAGAAAATATACAAGTTGATGTAGAAAATATACAAGTTGAGTAGAATATACAAGTTGAAGTAGAAAATATACAAATTGATGTAGAAAATATACAAGTTGAAGTAGAAAAATATACAAGTTGAAGTAGAAAATATACAAGTTGAAGTAGAAAATGTAGAAAATATACAAGTTGTGTAGAAAATATACAAAGTTGATGTAGAAAATATACAAGTG
>CM053258.1:1831533-1881533 GCA_028583405.1 Pogonophryne albipinna
TTAAGGTTAAGGTTTTCAGTATCACAACTTTTGAAAGTGTCTTTTTTTCAAGTTTGTCTACTTTCATTTTCTTATTTCAAAAATGTTGTAAATGTCTTCACTTTCCACAAAACCCTTCAAGGCTTTTACAATTGTTGTGATTTTCCACAAAGTGTCGACACTTATCAAAAATGCCCCCAATTTAATGTTCCCACTTTTATCCAGAATTATCCTCAATTTTCCACGAAATGTTTCGAGGAATATTTCTACTAAAATAATATTCTCATATTTATTTATTTTTCAAAGAATGTCGTCATGCAGACACACATATGCACACATCGAAACACACTGCTGCACTCTCCTCCAAATGAATTCACACACACACACACACACACACACACACACACACACACACACACACACACACACACACATTAATGAGGCACCTGACACACGCAGCTGCTGTGACTCTGACATGTTCATGCATGTCATACCAACATGCTGCTGAGTGGCATCTCGGACAAAACACACACACACACACACACACACACACACACACACACACACACACACACACTCCATGTAGAAACATCTCCTGACTGAAATCTTCTGTTTCTTCTTGCTTTGTCTCCTTGTTAGTATCCGACGGTGACCTTTCTAACAGAGCAGCGACAGATGTCGTGACCTTGAAACAAATTAATTGTTTTTTTGATTAAATCGTTCAGATTTAATTCCACAGCGCCATCAAAAGTTAACGAGAGGCTCGACTGCGCCAGTAAGAGTTGAATTAACGAAGCAGCAGGGGGTCAAACTGGCCTGAGAGCTCTAATTAATGAGCCTGTTGAATTAACGCCAAACTAATTAAAGACTGTGTGTGTGTGTGTGTGTGTGTGTGTGTGTGTGTGTGTGTGTGTGTATGCACTTCCATGTTTGTGTATGAATCTCAGACCGTTAGGCTAAAGGCAGCTAATGTTGGCCGGGATGACTTCTTCTTCTTCTTCTTCTTCTTCTACATTGGACACAAGCTGACCCCCCAACACACACACACACGCCTTTGTCTACTGTGTCCACATACATCTGTCATGCATGGCAGCAGTAGCCATGACAGTCTGCTACTGTTGCTCACACACACACACACACACACACACACACACACACACACACACACACACACACACACACACACACACACACACACACACACACACTGAAAAACACACATAAATGCCAATAGCACTGATTATCCAAATCCTGTTAAAGGGAAGCTTCGGTGAAACAATGTGACGTGTGTTTTCTACCATCGTTCATTTCTACATGAACAGAACGAGGACGTATCTCTTGATTCTGTGTTGGACACACACTGCCCTCCAGCTGTGAGAGCAGCACAGAGCAGGGGTTAAAGGCATTTAAGAACTACATGCTGATATACACCTGAACATCAGCAGGAGAGGACTCTTTAAAGTAGAGACACTACATACTGATATACACCTGAACATCAGCAGGAGAGGACTCTTTAAAGTAGAGACACTACATACTGATATACACCTGAACATCAGCAGGAGAGGACTCTTTAAAGTAGAGACACTACATACTGATATACACCTGAACATCAGCAGGAGAGGACTCTTTAAAGTAGAGACACTACATACTGATATACACCTGAACATCAGCAGGAGAGGACTCTTTAAAGTAGAGACACTACATACTGATATACACCTGAACATCAGCAGGAGAGGACTCTTTAAAGTAGAGACACTACATACTGATATACACCTGAACATCAGCAGGAGAGGACTCTTTAAAGTAGAGACACTACATACTGATATACACCTGAACATCAGCAGGAGAGGACTCTTTAAAGCAGAGACACTACATACTAATATACACCTGAACATCAGCAGGAGAGGACTCTTTAAAGTAGAGACACTACATACTGATATACACCTGAACATCAGCAGGAGAGGACTCTTTAAAGTAGAGACACTACATACTGATATACACCTGAACATCAGCAGGAGAGGACTCTTTAAAGTAGAGACACTACATACTGATATACACCTGAACATCAGCAGGAGAGAACTCTTTAAAGTAGAGACACTACATACTGATATACACCTGAACATCAGCAGGAGAGGACTCTTTAAAGTAGAGACACTACATACTGATATACACCTGAACATCAGCAGGAGAGGACTCTTTAAAGTAGAGACACTACATACTGATATACACCTGAACATCAGCAGGAGAGGACTCTTTAAAGTAGAGACACTACATACTGATATACACCTGAACATCAGCAGGAGAGAACTCTTTAAAGTAGAGACACTACATACTGATATACACCTGAACATCAGCAGGAGAGGACTCTTTAAAGTAGAGACACTACATACTGATATACACCTGAACATCAGCAGGAGAGGACTCTTTAAAGTAGAGACACTACATACTGATATACACCTGAACATCAGCAGGAGAGGACTCTTTAAAGTAGAGACACTACATACTGATATACACCTGAACATCAGCAGGAGAGGACTCTTTAAAGTAGAGACACTACATACTGATATACACCTGAACATCAGCAGGAGAGAACTCTTTAAAGTAGAGACACTACATACTGATATACACCTGAACATCAGCAGGAGAGGACTCTTTAAAGTAGAGACACTACATACTGATATACACCTGAACATCAGCAGGAGAGGACTCTTTAAAGTAGAGACACTACATACTGATATACACCTGAACATCAGCAGGAGAGGACTCTTTAAAGTAGAGACACTACATACTGATATACACCTGAACATCAGCAGGAGAGAACTCTTTAAAGTAGAGACACTACATACTGATATACACCTGAACATCAGCAGGAGAGGACTCTTTAAAGTAGAGACACTACATACTGATATACACCTGAACATCAGCAGGAGAGGACTCTTTAAAGTAGAGACACTACATACTGATATACACCTGAACATCAGCAGGAGAGGACTCTTTAAAGTAGAGACACTACATACTGATATACACCTGAACATCAGCAGGAGAGGACTCTTTAAAGTAGAGACACTACATACTGATATACACCTGAACATCAGCAGGAGAGGACTCTTTAAAGTAGAGACACTACATACTGATATACACCTGAACATCAGCAGGAGAGGACTCTTTAAAGTAGAGACACTACATACTGATATACACCTGAACATCAGCAGGAGAGGACTCTTTAAAGTAGAGACACTACATACTGATATACACCTGAACATCAGCAGGAGAGGACTCTTTAAAGTAGAGACACTACATCAGGGGTGGGGAACCTTTTTCCTCTCAAGGGCCATTTCAATGTTTTCAACATCCTCCGAGGGCCGTACAAATTATTGACCTCTGCTTAAAAATACTAAAATCACAGCCCATTTGGCCTTTCTTTCATGCTGTGCAAAGAAAAAGCAACCTCTTAGTTTCCTATCAATGTGGACATGATTTATGTGGGGGGGACCTAACCTCCTCTAGGGGGGTCCGGGGGGTATGCTCCCCCGGGAAGATTATTTTTTAAATGTTGAAGTTAAAAGCATCAATCTGGTGCACTTTGAGAGCAACATGAAGAGATCTATGGAAACATCTCTCAACACCCAGATGAAACAGAACTGTAAACAGATTTCTTTTTCTTTATGGATATTTTCCAAATCACTCTCCTTTCAAACTGTATTCTTGTTTATTAATAACTACTTTTTTTTACTGTCATATAGTATTTTATACCTGTTTACTTTATTCTCTTATTTTTTTATAACTATAATGATCATATAAAGATGTGCCTTTACCTCACTGGTTGTAGAAAAAGCTTCTTATATTCGTTAGCATAGCTAGCTAACCAGATGCTAATAACAACAAAGTTATTGACTGTATGATCAGGATGACAGATGAACAGATCGCCACTGGGCTTTCAACTAAAGACACATACATGCACAAACTGCGGCATGTGTACGGCTCTTTATGGGTACTGCAATTTGTGAAGTGCCGGAGCGGAGCTGCGTTCTGGTGCTCTCCGTCAGAACTGCACCCTGTCAGACGAGACATACCACGTGATGACACGTTAGGCTCGTGTTGTGTTCAAGGACCCTGACCTTGGCCAGGAAAAACAGGCACTCGCTTGTTTAATTTTTTTGCGGTCTAGATTTCTTTAATTTTTTTCTTTTTTTGCGTGTGTACATAAATTACCTTGAGGGCCGTACCAAATTGTCTCGCGGGCCGTATACGGCCCGGGGGCCGCAGGTTCCCCACCCCTGCACTACATACTGATATACACCTGAACATCAGCAGGAGAGGACTCTTTAAAGTAGAGACACTACATACTGATATACCTGTAATCAGAGGAATAACTCCAGCGCCCTCTATTGGAAATAATTGCTAGAGCATGGCCTTCCTAGTAGCCTTGATAAAGTAATACTAAATACTTCAGCATGATTGATCTGTATGGCTGTGAGATTTTGGAACATATACACTCCGCCTGTTTGATTTCACAATCAGAATCAGAATACTCTATTTATCCTGAGGAGACATCAGGTGTTGTGTTTTAGAATCAAATAAGTTATAATACTAAATAAAGAAATGGAATAAAATATGTATATCAACCTAAGAAATTAAAGTAAGAATTTGCGTTAAGGTGAAATAGAGATCAAATAAAATGTTCTGTTTGTTTTATTTTTTTGTATAAACTAAGCAGTGGGTTGCCTAAACTAATATATGTTAAAACAAAAAGGGTAGATTTAATAACCTTAAACTTCTGACAGCTTCTTTGTGGATAGCTGTTGTTTTCTATTTAACTAAATGTTTAATTTATTTGTTTTTATGTTCATTGATATTCTGAATGTGTTGGTAAAAGCTACTAAAACGTATATATAGTCAATAAAAAAAATGAATGAGCCTACAATTTAAAATGTAATTAAAAACCTTATCGATTAGTTTATGTTTGTTTATTTCTGTGCCCTCCAGTGGCTCAGCTCTATCAATATTATATGGTTTTAGTTTGGTTAAATGCCTTTTCTATTTGTATTTGTGTAAGTCTTTTTATGTGCAGTTGCAGTTCTGTGAAGAGACCAGCAGGTGGCAGCAAGAGACCAGACATAACAAATACTCCTTCAGGAAGTCTTATCCTGAGCATGCGCAGTATCACCCTCACTGTGATCCGGATGTTTCTGTGAATATTTAACTCGTGATCAGAGTTTAGAGGTGAGCCACCTTCACTGCTTCCAGAGGTGGAAGAATAACTGACATCTGGTACTTGAGTAAAGGTAAAGGTAGGACAGTATGATCATCAAAATAATCAAAATATAGTGAAAGTAGCGACAGTAAAAGTAGTCGTTCTGGATTAGGATTATTAGGATAGGGTTTATTTAGTTACATTTGGAAACTTGTAAATTGTTGGGAATATAAACGCCATGTTTTTATCAGCTTTTAATTGATTTAATGTCTTTTCTTATTCTCTAATGTTTTTGTGATGCGCCTTATAGAGGAACTCACTTCCTGTTATTATGAAATACGCTGTGTTGCTGGATATGTGAAATAGGCAGATTGGCTGTATTCTTCTGTATCTTAAAATGGTTTACTTGTTATAAATGTTGTTTATAATTCAAGTTAGTGGTGAACTATGTTTTCTGTGTTTATCCTCCTGAATAAGGACAGAGCTTTGATGTTTGTAATATAGAGCAGTGGTTATTACAAACCACCAAACGATCAAAAGACCATTTATTTTGTACAATTTGTAGAAAACTCTTATTGGCCCACTTCAGTCCCGGGATTCGTCCTGAACGTCCCGATGGGCCGGTACTGAAGTGGGCCGGTACTGAAGTGGGCCGGTCGAACGAAGTGGGCCGGTACTGAAGTGGGCCGGTACTGAAGTGGGCCGGTCGAACGAAGTGGGCCGGTACTGAAGTGGGCCGGTACTGAAGTGGGCCGGTCGAACGAAGTGGGCCGGTCGAACGAAGTGGGCCGGTACTGAAGTGGGCCGGTCGAACGAAGTGGGCCGGTACTGAAGTGGGCCGGTCGAACGAAGTGGGCCGGTACTGAAGTGGGCCGGTCGAACGAAGTGGGCCGGTCGAACGAAGTGGGCCGGTACTGAAGTGGGCCGGTCGAACGAAGTGGGCCGGTCGGATAAGTCATTAGCACCCCACCCCCCGTTGCCAATTTACTAGCGATATTTACTAGCAGTACCGAGGTGGGCCGGTCGAGAGTCCCGGGCTGATTTTTTGTCCCAGTCCGCCCCTGGCTACGGACACCATAGCAACGGTCAGGCACGTGCACACGTTGTACGGCTTGAGCCCCTGCCCTTTTTCTTCCTCCATGAAAGTTCCCTTTTTTACCCCCTTTTTTTTTTTAAATAGATGATTTTTTTAAAATGTTATAATCAATTTATTGATATAATATATATATCTTCTGCTGTTTGCGCACAGTTTCCCTTTCCAAAAATATATTGATTGAATACAAAATAAAAACATCAGGTCGGGAGATTAGACTGTGAAGTTCCGATACTCTCTTCTATACCCTCCCACCCTCCCTCCCTCCCTGCACGTCTCGCGCACAGCGGTGCGGACAGTCATTGGCAGTCCCTTCAGACAGACAGGTAGCAGCACCTCCCACTTTACTGTCCCATGTTATGCCGGCTTTTCTTGGCTTGTTTGAAGGTGAGTGGAGATGAACAAATGACTAAGCTGCCAGGGCCTCGAGTTTACAGCTAATTAGCTAAAAGACAAAAACAAATATAGTTAACTATAGGCTACAAGCTAATGGATAAGTTAGCTCAAGGTTTAGCTAAGGCAATGTATCATGGGCATACAGGCTAATGTACTGTACTTAAGGGGAGACACTAAAGGTGAATACAGTAACATGTGTATCTAATAACATCACAATCGCCACATTGATATGCAAATTAGGCCTTAACTAGTACACAAGTAATAAAGTACTATCTCTTATCTTAATTAAAATGCGCTAATTTGCATGCAGTCACCAAGGCTTTGCAGGTGAAAAGGATAAACCTCACAACTTCCCCAGATAGTTACTTACGTCAAGTCAGTATTTTCCCCTGAAATGTTATGTTTAAATGCAGATTAGCTTTAAATCTATAGATGAATTCAGACATGGTAGTAACATGAACACAATCTATAGGTGTTTTTTTGAAGTTTTCTTTCCATTAGAGTGAAAGAAAACATGGAAGCAAAATAGACCAAAATAACAAGTACATGAAAAAACGATCCTTTTGCCTGTAATGTCCTTAAACAGTAACTTCATAATTTTGATTGTTGGCTGCTCATTTATTTGTTGTCTGCTCTTGTGCTTAGTGAATACTAAAGAAGACCATTGTCTCTGTTAGCTGATTATTGTGTAGACTTATGTTGAGTATTAAACAACTGCGTGAGTGTGAGGGTATTAAAATGAATTGGTCAGTAAGTCAGAGATGTGCAACTTTATTTAACTTTTTGTTTTAAAACTTTTTTTATAAATGATTATTTACTCACTTGAGCTCCGCCCCCAACATGTCTGCGCACGTCCCTGTTGCTGTAAAAGCTCTTATTTTGAAGGTCAGTCCGGTTCCCGTTTAAAGTTAGTTTCGTTTTCTTCTCTGTGACTGTTGTGACGCACTTTTTTCTTATCCCATCTAAAGGTTTGTAATCTCTACTTTTCACGTTTCGATTCTTTATTTCGTTGGTTCCAGCTTTTAGAGGAACAACATCCAACTGGTATGTCTTTAGTTTGGACTTAACTCTCTCTCCATGTTCCGTTTATTTCTACCGTGTCATTTAGGCCGCGAGGCTCGTTCGCCTGTCACACCCTGTGCACGCGCTTATTGTTGTTTGAAGAGCAAACAACAACTATGGTACAGTCAGTTAAATAATGCGATGAACATGATTCAGAACATCATAGAGACTGCTCTAACATTGTTTGGTGTATGTATGATGTATTTATTATGATGTGCCAGCAGATGTTGTCAAGTGCGTTTGCTGTCGTGTGGAAACTACAATTTCCTGTACAGCGGACTACAATAAGCGCAACTGTATACGTTGCTCCGGAAGCAACGCTGTTTGTGTCCGTCATGAAACACGCTGTGTACAAACTGTTCCGTGCGGACAGTAACTAGTAAACTCCAGAGATGGGAGAAGTATTCAGATCGGGTACTTTAGTAAAAGTACTCAGATGTAAAAGTACTCAGATCTGGTACTTGAGTAAAAGTGGAAGTAGGCCTACTCAGATGTACTTGAGTAAAAGTAGAAGTACTCGACTCATTCTACAATTTGGGGTACATTTCACATCAACAAAACAGTACGAAAACAGTATTCTTTCTCAATAGAACAATCAGTGGTTCAAGTTAGTATATTCCTCAGTGTAAAATATCCACTAGTTGCAAAGCTTAAACATTTTTTTATTTTTTTTTATTTTAGGGAAAGGATGTTTTCACTACTCAGTTTGTCAACTATGTTTCGGACAAACTTGATGTCATTACAATCATTTGATTAAGTCCTGCACTTCAAGTAAAATCCTATTTGAAAGGCTATTGAGTCTATTCTACCATATATATATATATATATATATATATATATATATATATATATATATACAATGATTTTTAAAAGTTTAAAAAAATAATTGTATTAAAGTTTTTTTTTTTCATGTGATATGTTCAGCACTGACATTAAAGGTGGGGTAGGTAAGTTTGAGAAACCGGCTCGAGATACACTTTTTGTTATATTCCATGGAATGCTCTAAACATCCCGATAGCAATGAATATCTGAAGAGCTTTGACAAAAAATCTATAAAACATGTAATCTGTGGAAGCCGTGGCTCTGTAAAAAGCACGACCAATCATCTGAGCCGGCTAAAGTAACTGGATGGCCTACCTGCCTGTCAGCCTTCCATCTGTGCACACACTGATCTCGTGCCTCATTGGTCATGTGCGCGTTCGTGTGTGTTGGAGGAGGGGCTCTGTAAGGAAGTGGCAGATCTTTTCCGGCTGTGTGTTTTCAAATTCTAGCGCACTCGAGCTGCTTTCTCCAAAATGACCTACCCCACCTTTAAGGATGGGATATTTTGTATTATAAAACTACCATACAGGTCATTTTGATAGTTTTAAGAGATTTCATGTAAAACTCCAACCTGTGTAGATGTACATTATACTATAAAGGATATCAGAAGCACTATTTTAGATTTTAAATTTGAAAAAATGAGGTGCAACATAGTTTGATGCAAATAACATAGTTGACTGGACACATTATTAACCATCAGCACTATGTTTATTTCAAGGCAGAAGTGCAAAATGCAATTGATAATGATGTGTAATGACGTCTACATGTCATACAAATTGTATGGGTTACCTGTCAACTAAGTTACTACAGTTATTACAGTACTGGGTAACTTGGTTGACAGGTAACCTACTGTAGTTGACAATTTCCCTATTTTGACCCATCATTTCAATGGTAGGCCTTGCCTGGATGACCACATGTCATTTTCTTGAATAGGTTAACCTCACATTTGAACATATAATTGAATTAAAATCATTAAACAATTGTAAACCATAACAATGTACGCAGTGGTGTAGTAGGGATTTTTTTACTGGGTGGACGGGGAGGGGGGGAGACACTATGGACGCGCTCGTGAACTGTCAACGGGGGGGGGTACACTTTGGACCTCTGTGTCGCCTGTCAGCGCAACTTAGGCTACATGATGCCGTTTAGACAATATAATAATAAAGGGCGGTGCCAACCATCAGCAACGATCCGGCCTTTCTGCGCGACTGTCACTCAATTTGTGGGACATAGTCCACATTTGTGGGACAAATAATAAAAAAGCTGTGTGTGCAGTCCCGCACAACAGGCGACACCTGGTCACCCTACACCAGTGGTTCTCAAACCTTTTCTGTCAGGCCCCCCCTTTGGAGAAAAAAAAAGTCGGGCCCCCCCAACACAAATAGTCAGGCTCAGTGGCGGCGCCAGAGATTTATTTTGGGGGTGCTGTGGGGTAGCTTGACGTTTCATAGAGGGTGCTCAAACATTTAGGGTTTCCCATTAATGTCCCGGGCGCTACAGAGGAATGTTCTACTGCAACACTCCCCACGCACACACAGTGTACCTGAGACTGTTACAATGAAGGCTCGATAATCAGCTCACGGCATATAGGTGTAAGCAGGGGTAGAGTGCTATTTTTATAGGTGGTGTGTGGACCTCACATAGGGGGGTCTGGGGGCATGCTCCCCCGGGAAGATTTATTTTTAAATATTGAAGTTAAAAGCATCAATCAGGTGCACTTTGAGAGCAACATGAGAGATCTATGGATACCTCTCTCAACACCCATTTGAAACAGAACTGGAAACAGATTTACTTTTTCTTTATGGATATTTTACAAATCACCCTTTTAAACTTTATTCTTGTTTTACTGTCATATAGTATTTCATACCTGTTTTTCATTTATTCTCTTATTTTTTTATAACTATAATGATCATATAAACGTGTGCCTCGGAAATAATTGTTTACATTAATGGTGACCAAACCGTTTGAGACCCACTGAGATAACACTGAGAGTCCTTTAGCTCACTGAGTCTCTCAGTCTGACAGGAGAGGACTCTCCTCCACTTTGTTGTTGAAAAAACTCCTTATATCCGTTAGCGTAGCTCGCTAGCACCAGAAGCTAACAACAACGATCTCCGGTACCGGTGCGCACAAAATGGCTCGTTCAACACACACACACACACACATACACACACACACACACACACACACACACACACACACACACACACACACACACACACACACACACACACAGCCGAGCTTTGATGAAACACAGAGACCCAGACGTAATGGTACTGCATCATATTATCTTCGAATCAATAATTTTTACATTTATGATTTTATTTTTTTATAGCCATTTTTCTTCCTGGTCTCTCGCGCCCCCCTGGCATGACTCTGCGCCCCCCACTTTGAGAACCACTGCCCTACACACACACGGTGCTGCCCCTCACACACACACACACACACACACACACACACACACACACACACACACACACACACGCTTCAAATCAAGTTGCATACATGCTTGAGCTACGTTTTTATTATAATTACTGTGAAATCTGCCTATTATGTTTTCGTCATTATTACAACAAATACACACTTACAACTGATAACACTGGCAATGATTGTATATTTATTAGACTCTTAAAAAAAAGAAATCATGCTTCAAACACCCACTACACCACTGAATGTACGTAACATTGTTGATGGTCAATTAATATACTCATTGACAATGTGCTATTATACATAAAATATTGTAAAACGTCAGAGGACAATCACCACCATATATATATATATATATATATATATATATATATATATATATATATATATATATATATATATCTCTATGATCACCACAGTGTGTTCAAAATGTCTGCCAAGAGGAACATGGCATCATGTGATGCTGGTGACATGGTATTGGGACAAACCATTTTTGAGTTAAAGGGGGGAGTTCTGTCAGTAACATAGTTGACAGAACTTTTGCGGACATTCATATATTAAAGGGGGGGTAGGTAAGTTTGAGAAACCGGCTCGAGTGCACTAAAATTTGAAAGTACACAGCCGAAAAGAATCCGCCCCTTCCTTCAGACTTCCTTACAGAGCACCTCCTCCAACACACGTGAACGCGCACATGACGTCAGCAGACTGGTGAAAGTGGCCGCCTGTTGCTGGCGAGTCATTGAAGTACTGCTGCAATGCACGCCCAATGAGGGCACGCCCAATGACGGCACGAGATACAAACTTACCTACCCCCCCTTTAAGATATTTAAATTATTTAAAGGAGGAAATCAATTAAAAAAATATTATTATTCTTGTATTTAGACTTTTGAAATAAATGAATATTACTTGTTATTTACTTTAATGGTTTTTATTCATTATTTTGAAACCAAGACACCCTCAACTGAAAAACGGACATGGCAAAAACTGTCAATTTAAGAACATCATGACACATTTCAAGCTAAATGAAGCATAGGATGCACATAATGTGTGTGTGATATTATAACATGCTTTCCAATCATAGGTAAAATATGATATTTTTGAAGAAAATAGTTACATTCATTATAATTATCATCAATGGACATCAATGGACATGGAATGTACCCTAAATTGTAGAATAATTTTGAGTAAAAGTACTCGGATCTGGTACTTGAGTAAAAGTAGAAGTACTCAGGTCTTGATGTCTTTTAACCTCTTTCTCTTTCTTGATCCTCCCTAGCAACGGTCATTAGTCCTTGACGGCGGTCTGTTCTACTGGATTAACAACCTGTCAACTGTTCTGAATTGACCAATCAGAATCGAGTATACAACGAAGCCGTGTAATAAGGTACGATAACTCCCACTGCCCGTTAGTTGGTTTGGAGCATCACTTGACCCTAACCCAGTGGTGATTGTTGTGTTCCTGCCTCAGGACTGCAGATGGAAATGAGCTTTTAGCTTAAATCTGGCATAAATCATCCCTTCTCTTTTCTGGGATTAATGTATTTGTATACATGGTCCTTGTTCAAGTACACACATAAATTAAACATAGATTAATTATAATCTTTATTAAATCGAATTGTTTTATTGAGACTTGACCATGACCTCTTTGTGCCACCAGAGGGCCACACGTCCACAGACAGCCTCATTCAAAGGAAACCGTTTAATAACATTTAAAATAAAACAGTTATAGTAGTAAAGGTGCATGAAATAAAACAATTGGAATAAAATCATACAACTGTAATACATTAAAATAAGCAATTTTGTATTTGAATAAGCAAGAGGGCTGGCTGAATGTGTTGTTTTTTAGTTAAAGTTTAAATATTGAAATGCTTCCTACAGTCTCAAGGACAGAACTGAAGCTCTGTGTTTCTCTTCAGATGAAGGTATAACGGTGTCTGTGAGTTCAGCTCCAGCTAACAAGCTCACATGATGGACTATTGCACAAAAGTTCTAACTGGACAAATATACATATTTAAAAATATTGAAAAATATGTTCAACCTTTCTCTTTTTTGTCAAGTCAAGTAAACGTGAAAACTGATCCCAAAGACAACATGGAGACTTCCCCTGAGTATGGAGGTGAATGAGCTCTGTGAGGGGATCGTGATGAGGAGAAATGATGTGTGTATAATGTGTGATTCTCCCGCAGGTGTTTCTGTGGACTCTGCCATGGATCGGAGAGAGTTAGAGCGAGAGTTGGCCATGCTAAAGAGACATGTAAAACATCTGAGGTGAGATGAAGTTCTCTATATGTGCATGAGGCTGCTTATGGCGCGTTTCCACTGCAGGCCTCGCTCGGCCTCGCTCGGTTTGGTTAGGCCTTATTAGGCCCGGCTCACTTTAATGCTGCGCTTCCATTACAGTTTAGGAACTGGGGTAGTTACTATAGTAACGCAGTGTAGGCGGAGCCGTGACGTCATCTTCAATGAGAGCCCCAGAAAACAACACAGCCGTTAGCTGTTAGCCCTCAGAGCTCACAGCTCTTCATATCTGTTCAGAAACTAGACAAAAGTTAAACAAGTACAAACCACAGACTGTCTGTGTCATGGAGAATACAGTCGCTGGTTTATTTATGTCTGTATAGGCCGTTGTTGTGAGTGTGGACGGTCGGAGCATATATAACGTTAGCTTAGCCAAGCTCCATTCAGAAAACACGCATTTTAAAAGGTTTTTCGCCTGCCGTCTGTCTGCAGACTTGTCAAAGCATTAATTCATGGTTCTTACTAACCGGTATCAGTATGTTGTTACTTCGGCATCATTTTGAAACGTGTATTACAATTAAATCACGGTCAAATATGTTCATCTTTGTAGTCCCCTTGCCAGCGATTCTCTCTCTAGTTTAGCATACTCAGCCCGACTCAGCCCGGTTGTTCCTGGCCCGAGAACCACGATTTAGTCGGGCCAGAAAAAAGGTGAAAAAGTAGCCCCGGGCCAAAACTAGGCCAAGTGGAAACGCAACCAAAAACGGGCCCCGCACGGCTCGGCACGCTTAAAGCGAGCTACCCGCTGCAGTGGAAACGCGCCATTAGTGTCACAGCTCAGGACACACTGTTAACATTCAAATATCTGTGTGTAAAGCCAACTGCTGCAGTTGCATGGACCTGGATCTGGATCTGGATCTGGACCTGGACCTGAACCTGAACCTGAACCTGAACCTGGATCCAGCTTTGTGTCCGTAAATAGTGACACCTCCATGGAGTTTCATCTATCTCCTGACGGAAGGTAAGAATGAAACGCAACAACAACAAAAATGCATTAAATGTTTCTCTTGTCTGTGTTAAAGGTACTATGTCTGTGTAACTTTCCAAAAGTCCTGGTTATTAATGACATCAGTGAGCGTTAAAATACCAGCAGTTTGCATAGTTATGCAAATGTATCTGTGCTGTTTTTGTTTCAGGCGACCTGTCTCTCCTGAACCCAGCTGTCTGTCCTTCAAGAGCGACTGGTCGAAGGAAGATATCATAAACTTTAAAGGACGACCTCCATCTGCTGATCAGATGTAAGCTGCAACTGATAGTCGGGTTATATTACAATAAAACTTAAGAATTCTTAGAAAAAATGATTCAGACTTTTATTCTATGAATTCTGCCCGTAATCTCAGAATTCTCAGAAAAAACTATTTTGAGATTAAAGTTTGGATAATGATTTATTTTCTAATAATTCAGATCTGAATCTCAGAATTCTGAGAGAACACAGAGTTCTCTAATCAAATTCCATGTGGCCCTAATCCTCTTCCGTAATAATCTGTTCAAACTAAATAACAAGATTCTTTAATTCTTTGGATCAAAAGTTGGGGTCGTTGAAGGTTCATAACTGACAAAGATTTCATAGTTTAGAAGTTACATCACAATCTGTTCACATTTTTTTAAATACAAAGCGATTAATAATGTTACACTGAAATATATATATAGTGGTTTTAAGAAATCAAAATTTATTTTGTATCAGTTTTTTTCCTTCCTGCAAATGTGTCTGTGCTATTTTTGTTCCAGGCGCCATCAGCAGAGAGCTGTCTCTCCTGAACCCAGCTGTCTGTCCTTCAAGAGCGACTGGTCGAAGGAAGATATCATAAACTTTAAAGGACGACCTCCATCTGCTGATCAGATGTAAGCTGCAAGTGATAGTCGGGTTACGTTAGAATTAAAGTAGGAATTCTGAGAAGAAATAATTCTGACTTTTTTTCTAAGAATTCTGACCTTAAAGGTCTCCTATCATGCAACATGCCCTTGGTGATGTCTTCTCTACATCACCATGTGTCCCCGGTGTGTCAGGAGACTCACACAGTGTCAGAAAATTAACCCCTCTCTCTTCTCCTCCGTACCCACATCTCTAAAAACGGGGGAACAACGGAGCTGATCCAGATTTGCTGCGTCATGACGACATTACTCAAATGTGGGCGGGCTTTACACCCACGGGCCAATCAGAAACGTTGCTGTCAGAAACAATGAGACGAGTTTTGGAAGTAATATGGTCTGTGTTTACATTAGCATCGCTAACACTCAGAGCTAACCTGTACTGGAGAGCATGTGTGTGAAGAAGCAGGAAATAAAAAGGAACTCACCTTGTGGTATAACCAAGCGGCAAACTCTGGGGAACAGCCGGTACGCCAATACGGAAGTGCCACACACTGCAGTTCATACATGGGCCGCTAGGGACTGGCTGCAGAAAGGAGCAATTTCCATGGACCCCCATGTTAACATGCCCAACTTTACAGCAGAAATAAACATGTTTCTACCCATGGATGCAATAAATATTATTATCGATATAGTTAGATTCCACCTTCATGATTATGAATCTGTGAGTGAATTGTTTTCTAACACGACCCTTTTATTTATATTGGGTCTTAAAGTTTTTGCATAAATTAGGGCGTGGTCACTTTGATGGACACGTACATGCCTCACTGTCAGCTAACAGCAACTTGTCCACTCTGCTAGGCTACAACCATAGAGGCTACAACGTTAGTTAGTCATAGTACTGTACTTGACCCTTTAGCTTTAGCCGTGTTCGTGGTGATTGTGCCTTTTAGGGAATATTGTTACAAATACCAGACAATTCAAATGTCGTGCTGTGCGCTTGAATGTACTAACAGAACTTCCAAGAAGTCTAAAATGATAATATTATACATGTTAACCCCGTTCTCAGGTGTTTGTGTGCTTGGTTGGTTAGCTTGTTACTTATTAGCCAGCTAAGGACGTAACCCTTTATGCATACATATACATTTTAGTTTATGATTCAGCCTTGGGTAAGACTTTTATAGTCTATGGCTATGACGCCCATAATGCTAAACGGGAGCAAATGTTAATAGGGGACCCAATTATCCCAGTGGTGGCCGCCGGAGCTAACGGAGCCGCAGGGGGCTAGCTCCAGCCGGCGTCCCGGAGCGAGCCCACTGCGGCTCCGTTAGGTCCGGGCGGTGGAGTCCGTCTTTTCTCAACGTGTGAATGACAAGCATTAAGAATAACAAAATATAGCTAATTCTCTTGCAGATTGTCTCATTTGATTATGAATGTAACGTTTATATAGGGGAACTACACTGTTAGCAGTAACTTGGTATGCATGTATTTCATGTTAGCTTAGCTTCTTAGCCTGAGCTAGCTCTGTTTACTTCCAGTTCGGAGGCAGCAGGTCCCGCCTCGGCTCCGCCCCTTTGCCCTTATTTGGAGCAGGCGGGATTAGACTCTGACGTCACAGTCGAGCCGTTAGTGGCCGACTCCGCCTACTAAGGGCTTCACGGCAACTCTGCAGAATCCTATGGGTGACGTCACGGACACTACGTCCATTTATAGATACAGTCTATGGGTATAACCGGCAAGAGAGAAAGGCTTTGAGCTCCATACTGTTTCAGAAACAATCCTTGATGTGGTTTGGAACATGATATGGCGTTTCATCACGGCAGCGTTTAGCTGAGTTTCTGCTGGTAGACAGCCTTCTCTTCACAGAGCTCACTGCTTGCATGGGGATGCTCCAAAGGGGCGTGGCCAGCAGCTCGGTTACATTTAAAGGGCCAGACCCAGAATCAGCACTTTAGTAACAGGGCTTAAATAGAGGGGTAGTAAAAACTTTTTTTTTTAATTCTTTGGATCAAAAGTTGGGGTCGTTGAAGGTCCATAACTGACAAAGATTTCATAGTTTAGAAGTTACATCACAATCTGTTCACATTTTTTAAATGCAAAGCTATTAATAATGTTACACTGAAATATATATATAGTGGTTTTAAGAAATCAACATGTATTTTGTATCAGTTTTTTCCTTCCTGCAAATGTGTCTGTGCTGTTTTTGTTTCAGGCGCCATCAGCAGAGAGCTGTCTCTCCTGAACCCAGCTGTCTGTCCTTCAAGAGCGACTGGTCGAAGGATGGTATCATAAACTTTAAATGGCGACCTCCATCTGCTGATCAGATGTAAGCTGCAAGTGATAGTCGGGTTACGTTAAAGAAGAACAAGTTACTTTAAAGTCTCTTCCAACCTTTTTTCAGTAGCTGCAAAAACACGTCTCTTTGTTGACAGACATAATGTGAGCTATTTTTCTATGTTTCCTCCATAGTGTGGACCAGGAGAGCTCGGGGGTTCCCAGTGGTCAGTCGGCCCAGCATGATCAGACACATCTGGACTTCATATTTATGGTTTGTACAACTTCTACATCTATTCAGTTCATAATCTTCTCCATGCTGCACTTTCATGCCAGCTGAATGTCAGTCTGTCCATAGATCCACGATGATTGTCTCATTCACGTTCTAATGTGTTCCAGGTCCTGGAGGAGAACATTGTGACTTTTGTGAAGAACGAGCTGAAGAAGATGCGGAAGGTGATGTGTTCAGATTACCCAGAAGAGAGTCAGAATGAGGATGAGTTGGATGCTGAGGATGAAGAGGAGAAGAGGAATATCGGTGAGGAATTTCTGAAGATCACACTGCACTTCCTGAAGAGCATGAAGCAGGAGGAGCTGGCTGACAGTTTGCATAACAGTAAGAGGCTTTCTCTTTAAGATCTAACATAAGGACAAACTCATAATCACTTTTTAGATAAATGAAATGATAAAAGAGAATTCTTTATTATTAGGGCCCGAGCACCAACAAAGTCGGAACGAAGGACCTATTCAAATTGCTAGGGCTTTTATTATATTTCCTAAAAGTATATCACCTTTTGAAGGCCTTAATGTTTATGATTCAGGTCTGGTGAAAATGTGTGTCGCGTTCACGGGGCATCTGCAAAAAGCTCTATAGCGCCCCCTACAAAGTTGCCAAAAGGCATACCCTCAATCAGGTTTCACCTACAAATTAGAAATTTGGTAGGCATATGAAGCATGGTTGGACGCACAAAAAAGCCTCTTGAGACATATTATAAACCCAACAGGAAGTCGATCATTTTGAAATGTATGTGCAACTTTTGGCAATTTTTTGCCATTTTCAGGTCTCGTATTTGAACAAACTCCTCCTACGGTTTTCATCCAATAAACTCTAAACTTGGTCAGCACCATCTTAAGACCTTGAGAATCAAAAGTGATCAAAAGCTTTTAGTCCACATCAAACACCAACCCTCGCGTGGCATGGCTGTGAAATAGCGCCTCTTGCTGTAACCCAGGTAGTTGCTGTATCTCGACCATATATACTCCCAGACCCGGCGGCAGACATACGTCTCTGGGCGGGCATTTGATTTACCAGGGTGGGCCCACCACGACACTTACATTTCCCGGGAAATCTGAATTGTCAACGGGGGGGGAGGCGCTCGTGAATTGTTGAAAGAGAGGGGTTTTAGGTTGCCATAAGTCTGTTGACGGTCTTATGTATCCATTGGTTGGTTTTGTGGCACATTTGTAACGCAGGCAAACTTGAGCGCACACCGGGTGGAGAGATGGAGTGAGGTTGAGCGATGGAGAGAAAGGGAGGGAGAGAAGGCAAGGCAAGTTTATTTATATAGCACTTTTCAACACAAGAGAGAGAGATTGAGCGAGGCAGAGAGCCTGTGCAGCGGTCTGCTTGCGCACAGAGCAGGAGTTTGTGAGAGAGCCGGCTTGAGAGTACATTTCTCTTCAAAATATAATTGATTGCCAGCTGACTTGCTTGCTCGTTGGTAACAGGCCTAACTGGTTTCTTCTAATGTGCTGCATCTGGCGCTGAGTTGCCAGATTCCTTTCGTGAACTTCTAGCAAGAGTAAACTAACTGACAGGCTGCTGTGCCGCATCTCACTCAAAAACCCACACGACTCAACCCAGCGAAAAACCAGTCTTGCGCGCAGCCTTTCATTCAGAATTTCCTAGCAAAATAAAAAAATTATATTAAACTAATTCAAAAATAAATATTAGGACAAAGCCCTACAAATAACAACAATAAACATAATAATAAAATAATAAAACAATAAAAATGTGGTATTCAGCCCTGATTAAAACAGCGGGCCCAAATCCTGGATGGGCGGGCCCGGCCCCATGGGGCCCGCCCATGACGCCGGGTCTGTATACTCCTATCATTTCCAAATTT
This sequence comes from Pogonophryne albipinna, assembly GCA_028583405.1. Lineage (NCBI taxonomy): Eukaryota > Metazoa > Chordata > Actinopteri > Perciformes > Artedidraconidae > Pogonophryne > Pogonophryne albipinna. Next base: position 1,851,014 of record CM053258.1, read on the forward strand.
CTCCTGGATGATCAGAGTCCAGGCCTGAAAACATCTGCATGACCATATTTACTCATCAACAAAGCACCACCTGCTGGACACAGGATGTAACAAGTTTTGAACTTGAACGTCCTCCTCCTCCCTCCTTCCTTAAAAGCATTGGGATTTATTGTGGGGGATTAAGGAAATTTTCGCAAAGATTATTTGAAAACGTCTGACTTTACTGCCGCAGGCTCTGGGCAAACTGCAATTCATCCAACAAGTCTTACCAAATCCCCAACAGGTGTTTTACTTGTATACTTGAGTCTAGGAAGTTGCTGGACAAGCAGTTACATGGGATCAAGTCCTATACATAGTCATGTAAATAGAGTGAAGAGTCTTTTATTCAATGAACCAAGGTTATCTTTTTGTTGTGTTCTTTCAGAAACGTCTGCTCCAATTTGTCAACGTAAAGTTAAATCTAACCTGAAGAAGAGGTTCCAGTGTGTGTTTGAGGGCATTGCTAAAGCAGGAAACCCAACCCTTCTGAACCAGATCTACACAGAGCTCTACATCACAGAGGGGGGGTCTGCAGAGGTCAATGATGAACATGAGGTCAGACAGATTGAAACAGCATTCAGGAAACCAGACAGACCAGAAACAACCATCAGACAAGAAGACCTCTTTAAAGCCTCACCTGGAAGAGATGCACCAATCAGAGCAGTGATGACAAAGGGAGTGTCTGGCATTGGGAAAACAGTCTTAACACAGAAGTTCACTCTGGACTGGGCTGAAGGCAAAGCCAACCAGGACATCCAGTTCATATTTCCATTACCGTTCAGAGAGCTGAATGTGGTGAGAGAGAACAAGTACAGCTTGGTGGAACTTGTTCATCACTTCTTCCCTGAAACCAGAGACGCAGGAATCTGCAGGTTCGATCAGTTCCCGGTCGTGTTCATCTTTGACGGTCTGGATGAGTGTCGACTTCCTCTGGACTTCCTCAACACTGAGATCCTGACTGATGTCACAGAGTCCACCTCAGTGGATGTGCTGCTGACAAACCTCATCAGGGGGAAGCTGCTTCCCTCTGCTCGCCTCTGGATAACCACACGACCTGCAGCAGCCAATCAGATCCCTCCTGAGTGTGTGGACAGGGTGACAGAGGTCCGAGGGTTCACCGACCCACAGAAGGAGGAGTACTTCAGGAAGAGATTCAGAGATCAGGAGCAGGCCGGCACCATCATCTCCCACATCAAGACCTCACGAAGCCTCCACATCATGTGCCACATCCCAGTCTTCTGCTGGATCTCTGCTACAGTTCTGGAGGAGGTGTTGAAAACCAGAGAGGGAGGAGAGCTGCCCAAGACCCTGACTGAGATGTATATCCACTTCCTGGTGGTTCAGTCCAAAGTCAAGAACGTCAAGTATGATGGAAGAGCTGAGACAGATCCACACTGGAGTCCAGAGAGCAGGAAGATGGTGGAGTCTCTGGGAAAACTGGCTTTTGAGCAGCTGCAGAAAGGCAACCTGATCTTCTATGAGTCCGACCTGACAGAGTGTGGCATCGATATCAGAGCAGCCTCAGTGTACTCAGGAGTGTTCACACAGGTCTTTAGAGAGGAGAGAGGACTGTACCAGGACAAGGTGTTCTGCTTCGTCCATCTGAGCGTTCAGGAGTTTCTGGCTGCTCTTCATGTCCATCTGACCTTCAGCAACTCTGGAGTCAACCTGCTGTCAGAAGAACCAACAACCTCCTGGCTGTCAGAAGAACATTTACCCTACTTTCTGCTTGATCATTTCTTCAGACTCAAACCTGAACTGACACATCTCTACCAGAGTGCTGTGGACCAGGCCTTACAGAGTCCAAACGGACACCTGGACTTGTTCCTCCGCTTCCTCCTGGGTCTCTCACTGCAGACCAATCAGAAACTCCTACGAGGCCTGCTGACACAGACAGGAAGTGACTCAGAGACCAATCAGGAAACAGTCCAGTACATCAAGAAGAAGATTGATGAGGATCTGTCTCCAGAGAGAAGCATCAACCTGTTCCACTGTCTGAATGAACTGAATGATCGTTCTCTAGTGGAGGAGATCCAACAGTCCCTGAGTTCAGGAAGTCTCTCCACAGAGGATCTGTCTCCTGCTCAGTGGTCAGCTCTGGTCTTCATCTTACTGTCATCCGAAAAGCATCTGGATGTTTTTGACCTGAAGAAATACTCTGCTTCAGAGGAGGCTCTTCTGAGGCTGCTGCCAGTGGTCAAAGCGTCCACCATAGCTCGGTAAGTACAGGGATTCATCCTGATTAGCCTATTAAATAATTGCAATCCTCAAAATATTTTCTAAAAAACTGTAATTATCATTTTCTCCTCAGCCTGAGTGGCTGCAAGCTGTCAGAGAGAAGCTGTGCAGCTCTGTCCTCAGTCCTCAGCTCCCACTCCTCTAGTCTGAGAGAGCTGGACCTGAGTAACAACGACCTGCAGGATTCAGGAGTGAAGCTGCTGTCTGCTGGACTGGAGAGTCCACACTGTGAACTGGAAACTCTAAGGTCAGAGCACATATGGGTATCGACATTAAATTCATTAAGCATCTACAAGGGACTTTCAAAAAACAATAGTGTTGGCGTTTCGCCCTTCAACCTGCATTTGGGTAGTTTTCAGCACATAGCTTGGCATGTTCTTTTTTCAGTGTTTACCGCTAGAACAGTGCCATTATTTATATATATATATATATATAAACTTTACTCAAAGCGTCCACCACAGCTTGGTAAGTACAGGGATTCATCCTGATTAGCCTATTAAATAATTGCAATCTTCAAAATATTTTCTAAAAAACTGTAATTATCATTTTCTCCTCAGCCTGAGTGGCTGTAAGCTGTCAGAGAGAAGCTGTGCAGCTCTGTCCTCAGTCCTCAGCTCCCACTCCTCTAGTCTGAGAGAGCTGGACCTGAGTAACAACGACCTGCAGGATTCAGGAGTGAAGCTGCTGTCTGCTGGACTGGAGAGTCCACACTGTGAACTGGAAACTCTAAGGTCAGAGCACATATGGGTATCGACATTAAATTCATTAAGCATCTACAAGGGACTTTCAAAAAACAATAGTGTTGGCGTTTCGCCCTTCAACCTGCATTTGGGTAGTTTTCAGCACATAGCTTGACATGTTCTTTTTTCAGTGTTTACCGCTAGAACAGTGCCATTATTTATATATATCAACTTTACTCCAAGTCCCTCCTGCAGACATCCGGCTGAAACACAGCTGCAGGAGGGGATTCAGAGAGAGGGTTTTAGTTTCTGACACTTTGTGAGTCTCCTTACAGGGGAGACGTATTTATGTATAAAAGACATCAAGAAGGGCATTTTGCATGATAGGGGACCTTTAAGTTGTAATTGAAGATCGAGATTGCAGATACAAACAGCTGAAAGCGGCTGATTAGCGTTTCTTATGTATGATGACAGGGCTCAGCCTTAGAGTTCGGCTGATGAGCGCGAAAGAGACTGAAAGACTAAGGATAAGCCGGGAGCAGCTGAAAAATGTTGCCTGTTGAAATCCATTGAATGAACTCGGACTCGAGTCCAGGACTCAAGTGCCGATGTTGGGACTCGTGACTCGACTCGGACTCTAGTCTAAAGATATGCACAAACACAAACCCCTGCATCGTGCTTTGTACTTTAAAAGCAAGAGCAGGCAAAATGCGCTTTCTGTGAAAGGACGATTGAGGAAAAGACTGGGTTAACGTCACATTTCATGAGCAATAGTTCTGTTACATTCTTTACTATCGGTATCTAGGCGCCTCCTAAACCGTAGTTTGGATGCTTACCGGAAAGTTCTGATGCGACACGTTGTCAGCCGTTAAGCAGCGGTCCGGGCTATTATTTATCACGGAGAAAAGATGAACGGGGTGTTCGGGTGCCGTTGGAAACATCCGTTTATCACAACCCCTTGCGGCTGCTTTTCTTAAAGCGGAAGGCCAGACCTGTAACAGTTCACTGTTTCACATTGAAAATGGCACTATTCCGTTCCACTGTTAAAATAATTTCAATTACGTTCTCAACAACCATGCATATAAGGAAATGAAACAACCACATGATACAAGTTGACTTTGATCCACAAGAATGATTACTATGATTTATTTATGTGTATGACCCATGCCTAATAAAAGTCACTCAGTACAGTGATGGTTTAGTTAGGTCAGTGGAATGTCACGGTCTTTTCAGTTTCTGTGGATTTTAGAACCACTAAATAAACTGAAGTAAACCTGAAATGCTGACAGTGGGTCGTTGTGTTTAATGTAGACCATTTTTATTTGTGAAGCAACCTTAACCTTAATAATAATATTTTATTGTCTAATAAAATGCAATGTAGACAATAACAAATATTGATAGATAAGAACCAAACCAACAGCTATATTTAAACAAATGTATCCACTCCGATTAATACATGATGACTCAGACTTCTGACTCGGACTCGGACTTGAGCAAAGGTAATGATGACTCGGACTCTGACTTGACTCAGACTCTTCTTGGGTGACTCAGACTTGGACTCTGACTCGAGGATTGGGGACTCGAGAGTGACTCTGACTCGAGGATTGGGGACTCGAGAGTGACTCTGACTCGAGGATTGGGGACTCGAGAGTGACTCTGACTCGAGGATTGGGGACTCGAGAGTGACTCGGACTCGAGGATTGGGGACTCGAGAGTGACTCTGACTCGAGGATTGGGGACTCGAGAGTGACTCGGACTCGAGGATTGGGGACTCGAGAGTGACTCGGACTCGAGAATTGGTGTATTGACCACAACACTGTCTGAAACAACTCTGGGTGGTAAATACCCTTATGTGCAGCACTGTGAGCATCTGAGACCGTGTCATTTCCCTGATGGCGGCGACTGATGTTCATTGCGAGTGAGACAGCTGCAGTTCGTTCTGTTTTCTGCTCTCTGTGGCCATTTATTTTGAATGTTAAAAAAAAACACGCTTCCAGTCCTGGCAGTACCCTCAGATTATCATGCTGTTGTTTGTGTCTGCAGGCTGTCAGGCTGTTTGATCACAGAGGAAGGCTGTGTTTCTCTGGCCTCAGCTTTAAACTCCAACCCCTCCCATCTGAGAGAGCTGGACCTGAGCTACAATCATCCTGGAGACTCAGGGGGGAAGCTACTGTCAGCTGGACTGGAGGATCCACTCTGGAGACTGGAGACACTCAGGTATGAGAGGCCTATTCTGCTTTTTTAGATGTTCCCTTATAGGTTTCCGTTGTATAGGATTGTGTGCATGTAAATGGTCTGCAAAGGTTAGCATCCCTGTGTTCCCTCCAGAGGGAGTTTCTCTCCTCCCAAAATTCCTCGATTGGACTCCCGTGTTTACTTCCGGAACATAATGACATCAATGTGTAACACTCACGCTCCTATTGGCTAGCGCTCCAACACATTGTACGTGATAGGCTCAGGGGGCGGTACATCTCTAAGCGGTTGACCAATCAGAGCAGACTGGGCTCTGGTTTCAGACAGAGGGTGAAAAGAGGTGCTGCAGCACAGACAGTATGAGAACAATAAAGAGCTTTTTGAACATGAGCATGATATGTACGAAGAAGGGCTTTAGCATTCTAAAAGACACAATAACAAAATATTAAGTGGCTCACAATGCAGGGACCCCATAGCATTTACAATAGAAAAAAACATTTAAACATTTTACAAGTTATTTCAAAGCAATAAAATCATTTAGCTTTTCGCCTTTTTTTGTTATTTTACCTGGTGTCAATTGACGAAAAAATGTAGCCCCATTACACGGGGCATATGCTCGTATGGTAGTAATCTATCATACTTTGAGCTCCAGGAATAATATCTGACCCTACAGTGGTGACTGTTACCTCCCACCTTTCTATGCAACTTCAAGAAATGCCTTTCCTCTGTTTTCACTGCCAATGCATGTCATGGTTAACATCCACGCTGGAATTACGGGAGGACGTTGGATCGAACTTGGTAATGTGATTAATTGTGGGCGTTACCACGTTAACGCTGACAGCCCTTTGGCGCATGCTTTGCATGGATGTAATAATGATTTGTCGCTAAGCCTTGATGCTTATGGCATGATGTAACGTGCAACCTTGCAGTAAACAGTCGGTCTGAGGAGGGTGTAAATAGAGCCAGTATTTTGTTTTTATAAGAAAGGACACCTAATCGTGACGTCTGTAGTCAAACACACTATAAAAGACTACAATTCCCACGGCGCCTCCTCTAAAGTTATTTGAGTTTTGCCTCTTCGTATTGACTATTGTAAAGGCCTCTTTTCTTTGTTGCATGTGTAAAAGTTTATTTTATTTTGTGCAAACCCCTTGCATAATATCATCCAAACCATCGGAGGCCAAGCAACTCCTCAAGTGCAAGTAACACAAATATAAAGGAAAGAAAACAAGTTTAAAATGTCTGTTTAAGGCCTGTTTAAGGATTGATAGAAAAATAAGGACGGAAGCCACGTCAATACATGTGGGACAATGCAATGTCCAAATGTCCATGTTCACACCCTGCCCCCCCCCTCTTTCTTTCAGGCTGGAGCCTGCTGGAGCCCGATGGTTGAGGCCAGGCCTCAGAAAGTGTAAGTGTGTTCCCTAAAAAAATAAGCCATTAGCCATCTTCAAACTGGGACATTGTCAGTAGATTAATAACCTTTGTTAACCTGATGCTGTCTCTTCCTCTCCCTCAGATGCCTGTGAACTGGAGCTGGACACAAACACAATGAACAGAAAACTCAAACTGTCTGAAAGCAACAGGAAGGTGAACCGTGTGGAGGAGGAGCAGCCATATCCTGATCATCCAGAGAGGTTTGACCGCCGCCATCAGCTGATGTGTAGAGAAGCTCTGACGGGTCGCTGTTACTGGGAGGTCGAGTGGAGCGGAAAGGTTGAGATAGCAGTGACTTACAGAGGAACCAGCAGGAGAGGAGAGAGAAAGGACTGTTGGTTTGGAGAGAATGATCAGTCCTGGAGTCTGAAGCGCTCGGATAAAGGTTACTCTGTCTGGCACAAAAAGAGAAGATACACCTCCTTCTCCCCCTCCTCCTCCTCCTTCTCCTCCTACTCCTCCTCCTCTGGTAGAGTAGCAGTGTATCTGGATCATCCTGCTGGCTCTCTCTCCTTCTACAGAGTCTCCTCTGACACACTGATCCACCTCCACACCTTCAGAACCACATTCACTGAACCTCTCTATGCTGGGTTTGGGGTTGGGCCTCAGCTTGACATGTATTACCGAAGCATGTCTGGGATGAAGAGGATGGGGAGGAGGATTATGCATCACAGGTTGGTTTTGTCTTCCTCAGTGTCTCTGTGTGATCTGCAGGAGGGCTGAGTAGCAGGTCACACACAGCTGATGTCACACCAACCTGGTCTCTCAGCAAGGTTTCTACATGAAAGACAATTTGTATATAAAATCAACCAATTTGTTAAGGTGAAGTTAAACATTATCAGAGAAAACAAATGTAATGAGGCATTTTTATAATATACAGTAAACATATCTTTGACTTATTGCAAAATTATAAAATGAAATTCACCCCTGCTGTCATTCTGGCTTTGACTGTTCAAATGAGATCTCAACCATCAAAATGGGATAAATATCACTGTGCAAAACACCGGCCAATTGACCGAACGCAAGAGAAGGGTTACCTTGTGCGTTGAAAACCATTTTTAGGTCATTGCAAATAGGACTTGTTATACAGAATATGTTAAAGGAATTACTTTATGAGATACAAATATTCTCCTTTAGCAAATATACTATAATTGTTAGTCTTATATTCATATTTCTAACATCAGATGTCATTTAATTTCAAACCTTTATTTAACCAGGTGAATCCCATTGAGATCATCGATCTATTTTTCAAGGGAGGCCTGCAGCAAAGTCGGTTACACATGAAAACAGAAAACAGAAAGAACATCATACAACATATTTACAGGGCTACATTTACATAGCTATCGACAATGACAGGTACCAACAGTATCAAATTGCATAGCATCTATCCGAGCTTTAAAATCATGCAGTGGAACCAAATTGCTCAGTTTCAAGTCCTTGCACTTGGCACATGTAACAAAAACACATCCTGAGATCTCAGACAATAGCTACTTGCATCTCTCTGTGTGATCAGAGAGCAGATATAAGATGGGAGTTTACCCAGCATAGCTTGATAGATGAACGTGTACCAATGACTGAGCCTCCGTACAGTTAGAGAAGGCAGACCTGCCTTGGCATACAGGGTACAGTGATGAGTAAGTGCTTTACAGTTAGTCACAAATGTCAGTGCGCTGTGATAGGCGACATCTAACTTGTTCAGGCAATGGGCAGGTGCATTCATATACAACAAATGTATTCCTGTGTACCATTGTCTATGTAAGTAGCTGCGACTACTAACTGTGTTCATTGGTTAGCGCTGTACCACATGATTAATGATGTCACTACCTGGCTGCCCCTTCTCTCTCTGTCCTCTTGAGATGTGTGCCTATAATAAATAACGCCGTGATGAATGGCTAAACTTGAACTGCTGAGATTATTCACCTTTCTGCTAGTGATGGCGAGATGAAGCTTTATGAAGCTTTGAAGCTTTCCAGCCAATTGGTTCGCAAAAGGCTTCATCTCATGAGGCTTCATCATGGGCTTCATTTGAACACAAACCCCCTGCTGGTCAAAGTGTGTACAACAGGCAGATTGGACATCTCAACAGTGTGCTCTCTCTCATACCGAGTCCCCATTGAGTAAAGCCTTAGAATAACTCTAAACAACGAACATTAAATCATATTTTCATGTTAACAATATTGTTTTTATTCCAGTTGAATGATTGTGATTGAAAAGCCTAAGGAGGCTGCTAAACATTGCAAAGAGGGATTTGTATTCCTTAATAATATTCATAAACTTAACCACGTTGTAGCCGGAGAAAGGCTACACCATATCAAAGAATACATTTATTAACTACATTCTCTCATTTAGCTGTAGCTTTTATAAACAACAAAAAAGCAGACTTATTGTTCAGGCGTTGAACCAGAGACCCTGCGGTCGTGAGTCAACTGCTTTCCAGCTGAGCCGCAGCGCACACACTAAAGCTCCCTGAAAACACTGCATCATATTTATTCCTGTATTTATTCATTTATTGATTCATGTTTTTATTCCTACATTTATTTATGCTTGTATTTATTTATACTTATGACATGTTCCGACCTCTATGTGAGTGAGGGTCTGAGCTCTCTTGATTCCATCGTGTCACCGGGCCCGGGTACAGGAGGGGTAATATGGTTCTTAGTATACATCCATGGGTAATATGAGCGCTGTGGTTCAACGGTTCAACCGATCTGAATGGCTTCCTGAAGCAGTCACGTGGTATCGACAGGCAGCGAGGCTTCGTTTCTCATCGGTGACGTCACTGGCCCAAAACGATACAAGCCTCGATACATGCTTCACAAAAAGCTTCGGGGATTACTCGACACACGCTCCGAAGCCTCGGCGCAATACGTAACATCACTACTTTCTGCTGCAGGAGACAAAAGGTTTAAGTCTAAATCTGCTAACAGGTTATGGGCCCAGATGCGATGAATTATTCTACAGTTCGAAGCGCACGTGCGATAACAAGGCGAGAAGATTGCCTGTTAGCACGGTTAGCATAGGAGTAGCTAGTTAGCCACGTGTTAAGCTAGTTTAGCATCGGGAGAACCGAGGGAAGCTAAAGCTAAGCTAACGAGGACCTAAGCTAAGCTACTGAAGCTACAAACGCAAAAGCCATGGCGAATGGAACCACGAGGAAGAGCAAGTGGCCCATGTTTGACGGGAAAGCAGAAGAGTATGAGCTCTGGGAAGAGAGGATGCTGTGTTGCATGCACGGAGTGGGATTGAAGGAGACCATCCTTCGAGCACCCGCTGGAGAGCTGACCGCGGCACTGAGGGCTCAAGACGACAAGCTCAATGCTGACGCCTATTGTGAGTTAGCGCCGCTACTCGACAATACCAGTTTAGGCCTGATATTCAGAGACACGAAGGACAAGGGCCGAGAAAGTCTCCGAATATTAAGGGAGCACTATATTGGAAAAGGCAGACCCAGGATCGTCACCTTGTAACCATGACTGCGCTGAAGAAAGCTGATAATGAGACGGTAACAGAGTACATTATCCGAGCTGAGCAGATCATTACGGCACTCAGGAGCGCGGGAGAAGCACCGAGTGAGGGACTAATGATGGCGATGGTTATGCGGGGATTACCCGAAAAATACAAGCCGTTCACTCTAATGGTGACACACGGTGACAGTGAAGTAACGTTGGGACAGTTCAAGGCGAAGTTGAGGAACTTCGAGGCCTCAGAAGATTCAGCCCCAGCCTCAGACGAGACGAGCGAGAGGGTGCTGAGGGTCCAAGCAGCAACAAAGAGAAAGCCCGCCAAACGATTCATCCCCGATGGCGACGGTGTCAGCGCATGTTGGCGATGCGGAGAGAAAGGCCACCGAAAAGATGACTGCAGAAAGAAAGTCTGGTGTAGCTTTTGTAAAAGCAAGGGGCACACAGACAAAGCGTGCACAAAGAAGGACCGCGGTGATGCCGCTCGGTGCGCGAGCATGCCAGGTGGTACCGGAGAAGCTGCGGGAGGAGGTGACTACACCCTCAAAGTGCAAGCTGAAGGGACCAGCCTACAGAGACAACAGACTCACAGAAAAGGATTGATCGTGGACACGGGAGCGTCGTCTCACATCATCAACGATAAGAAGAAATTCAAGATTTTTGACAGCACCTTCAAGCCGGAGAGACACAGCATGGAATTGGCAGACGGGAGGCGCACCTTCGGGGTGGCGCAAGGCAGAGGAGAAGCAGAGATGTGTCTGATAGACAGCGAGGGACGATGGTGTAAAGTGACTCTGAAGAACGCACTATACATCCCATCGTACCCCCAAGAACTCTTTTCCGTGAAGTCTGCTACAGCCAACGGAGCCAAGGTGTTCTTCGACGAAGGTAAAGATGCTCTGATGTTACCGGATGGTACCAAGTTTGACATTTATGTATGTAAGAAAATGTACTATTTGCAAACAGAGTGTGATGTTGAAGATAAGTGTCATGTCAGCCATGATATCCAAACGTGGCATGAGATTATGGGTCACTGTAATTATGAGGATGTGTTAAAGCTGCAGGATGTAACTGTTGGTATGCATATTAAGAGTACAAAGCGTAAGCCTGATAAAGATTGTACAGTATGCATAGAGGGAAAGTTTACCCAAACGAGAAACAGAGATCCGACCGATAAAGCAAACACACCACTTGAGTTGGTGAACACTGATCTAGCAGGTCCAGTTAATAACGAGTCCATAAATGGCTTCAAGTATATGCACTCATTTACAGATGTGTGTACAGGGGCAGTTTGTTTATTTCCTGAAAGCGAAGAGTGACGGAGTTCAAGCCACTGAGAAGTATCTGGCAGATGTAGCTCCCTATGGGACGGTGAAATGCATTAGATCAGATAATGGGACTGAGTTCACCAGTAAGGAGTTTCAGACACTATTGAGAAAGAACAAGATCAGACATGAGACGTCTTGTCCTTATTCCCCACATCAGAACGGGACAGCTGAAAGAGAAGGGCGCACTCTTTTTGAAATGGCCAGATGTATTCTTATTGACAGTGATCTGCCTAAAAACCTTAGGTATATCCAGTCTCTGATAGTGTTACGTTATTATGAGAGTGCTCTCATACTTGTTTGATTCTGAAATTGTATATATTTATATAAATATGTGTGTATGTGTCCGCATATGTAGCCTGTTATTGTCTCATTATACCGCACTGTGAATGAATTAAAAGTAAATATATAAGTCATCATGAACTCATCTGTCCATCAGTCAGAGGGCTGCTGTGCCTCCTGTCATCATTAATGGACGTCTCTTTAAAATGACCGCTCAGAGGAGAGGAGTTCTCATTTCTCTAACCGCCTGCTGCTTCCCCTCCTCTCTCCTCGGCTCCCCTCCTCAGTCCTCCGCTCGCATCTCCTGTGGGCGGGACTAAGTCTCGAGGATAGGAGTCGAGGAGGGGAAATTTGAGTATTGAGAAACCTCTAGTGTATCCTCGGTTAGAGCTCCTCCAGAGAGCCTCCTCGACGCTCGATGCTCGGTCCTCGAAGTGCATTTAGAGAAATGAGATGTCCTTCAAAATGGCTCGCTGAAATTCATTTCCGGGGCACTACCGGAGGACCGAGGAGTCGAGGAGGGGAAATTTGAGTATTGAGAAGCCTCTCTTGCGTCTCTCCATGCTTCCCTGGTGGGAGGGACGCAGGGAAACGACGCAAGTGAGGGACGCAAGGAATCCATTTAACCGAAGTGAGAAGGGCCCCTACACCACACACACGCACCTACAGCTCCTAATGCATAATCAGGCTACAGCCGTTGTGTATTTTATTATGTGAAGCACTAAATGGTCTTAGAAAAATATGGACTCTTTGTTTGTAGATATCTACTAAACTAAAGCAAATACAGAGAGTAGGCCTGTTATACTGAGTGATATATATTATACACACTGCTCTGCTTTCTGCACGGACCTCACAGCTGTTCTCACTGGAAACATCGCGTCGCGATGAAAGCAGTTTCTAAAATAATATCCAGGGGATGCATGCAGAGCTGTCATTGGCTGAGATAAGTCCGGCCGTGCGTCACGACTCTTTGAAACATCTCTGTTCCCGGAAATGCATCCACGAAGGAGCCGTGGAGGACCGTGGAGGACCCATCAGTGTATCCTCGGTTAGAGCTCCTCCAGAGAGCCTCCTCGACGCTCGATGCTCGGTCCTCAAAGTGCATTTAGAGAAATGAGATGTCCTTCAACATGGCGCGCTGAAATCCATTTCCGGGTCACTACCGGAGGACCGAGGAATCGAGGAGGGGGATTTGATGAAATCAGAAAGGGCCACCGTGTTCCTGTTAGTGTTTACTTCCTGTCTGCCTTCTTCTGGTGATTTATCTGAAGTCCAGCGCTCCGTCTTTTAACCTCTTTCTCGTTCTTGATCCTCCTTAGCGACGGTCAGTATAGTCCTTGACAGCGGTCTGTACTACGGAATTAACAACGTGTCACATGGTTGGAAGTGAACAATCAGAATCCAGTATAGGAAGAAAGAAAGAGGGTAAAATACGGAGCGCTGGACGTCAGATAAATGAACATAGGAAGGCAGAGAGGAAGTAAACACTAACAGGATCACGGCATGTTCTCTGTAATGTTTAAGGACTTGTTAGTGGATCAGAAACTGTGAACAGACTTGGACAGTGCTGCCGTTAAGTTGTTGTCGCAGTTCCAGCCGTTGGTGCGCCGTGGAACGGAGTTTTATTTGTTTTCTTAGCGGAAGAAATAAGATAATTTTTAAGTCAATAAAATCATTTAAATTAATATTGGGAGTCGAGTCGTTAGTTTGTTTAGTATCTGTCCGTGTAATAAGCGGGATAATGTGCAGCGAGGCGGTCATTACGGGGAAAAGAACAACCTTCAGGCTCAGCAAGATCACATTATCCCTTACTCATCATCAAATCAAATCAAGTTTTATTTATATAGCACATTTATAAACGATTTTTGGTCGAGCCAAAGTGCTGAACATATAATAAAAATAGCCTACAGTAGAGACACTTTACAGCAAATACAACAGCACAGATTGTTCAGAATATCAGTATGAGAAAAACGACACCCTCTATCCATAGACCCTCTGTCCTTAGACCCTCTGTCCTTAGACCCTCTGTCCTCAGACCCTCTGTCCTTAGACCCTCTGTCCTTAGACCCTCACATCGTACAAGGAAACACTTCCAGAGAAAACCCACAGTTTAAAGGGAACATGGGAGAAACCTCAGGGAGAGCAACAGAGGAGGGATCCCTCTCCCAGGACGGACAGACGTGCAATAGATGCCGTGTGTAAATGGAAGAGATAATACATTTTACAGCATATAGACCGAATGTTAGGAAATGCATGTGTCTGTAATAAGAAGATGAATCCACGAGGATGTCAGCTACAATCCTGAGGAAGCCATCAGGGAAGCAGCATGACGAGACCCAAGGCAGGACCGCAGAGACAGGTTCAGCCACGAACCGAAGTCCACGACTTAATCCAGAACTCAGGATAGAGGATTCAAGACACAGGACTACAGCAAGAGGATCAGCCTCGACTCCGGATCCCGGCGTAGATATAGATACAAAACAAGAACAAAGATTTGGCTGGGTTAATCGGAAAACAAGAGAATACACAGACAGACAGAGAGGGAAAAGGGCATTGGATAAAAGTTATTCTTGATAACCCTCTAGAAAGATCTCATGAACTTCCCCACTCAATCTATCAAGACCCGAGCAGTTCTATTAGATATAAGAAACAGAGAGAGGGAGCACAACAACCTATCTCTTCGTCAGATGCACTCCCTGCTTATCTAAGCGACTCTGTACCCCGTTACGCTCTACAAGGCCATAGACCAGCAGAGGGAAAATGGGGGGTGGGTAAGGGTAAGGGTTTTTAAGAATAAACCGCAAGGGTCTAAAGGGAAAAAAGATGAAATATAAGGTACTATATTTTAAGTAATCCTATCTACTATTCCTATATTTGAATAATGTATAAACTATTTAAAAAATACTTTATGAAATCCTATGTTGTGTTATAAATATTAAAATAAAGAACTAAATGAATAAATGAATAAATAGATAATTAAACAAAAGCCAAAGAGAAAAAGTGAGTCTTTAGCGTTGATTTAAAAACCCCCAGGGTCTGGGCCGACCTCACATGGAGGGGCAAAGTATTCCAGAGCCTAGGGCCAGCTGCTGCGAAGGCTCGATGCCCTCGGGTTTTAAGCCTGGTCTTAGGCACTATCAACAGCAGCTGATCAGCCGACCTTAAGGCTCTGCCTGGGGTGTAGCGATGGAGGAGTTTGGCTATATAGGCCGGAGCCAGCCCATTTAGGGCTTTGAAAACAAATAAAAGGAGTTTAAAATCTATTCTGAACCGAACTGGAAGCCAGTGCAGTGAGGCCAGAATTGGGGTGATATGGTCGCGCTTTTTATGACCAGTGAGAAGACGTGCAGCTGCATTCTGAACTAGCTGGAGGCGTCTAATTGAAGCGTGGTCCATACCCACATACAGAGCATTGCAGTAATCCAGTCTCGATTTAACAAAGGCGTTAATAACCCTTTCTAGGTCTTTAAAAGATAAAAACGATTTGGTCTTAGCCAATAGTCGTATTTTGAAAAAGCAGGTCTTGACTACAGTACTAACCTGCTTATCAAATTTAAAGGCGCTGTAGAAGGTCACTCCAAGGTTCATGACAGAGGGGAAGATATTTGTATTGAGGGAACCCAGAATATCAACCGGGGAGACTGTTGGTTGGGGTCCAAAAAAGATGACCTCGGTCTTGCTCTCATTAAGGGTGAGGAAGTTTTGGCTCAGCCAGGATTTAATCTCTGTTAAGCAGTCCATCAACTGCTGTAGTGAGTTGGCATTTTGATTGAGAGGCAGATAGATCTGTACATCATCAGCATAACAATGGAAGGGGATATTATGTTTTGTGAGAATTGAACCTAGGGGCAGTATGTACAATAGAAAAAGGATGGGGCCCAGAATCGAGCCTTGGGGAACCCCACAGGTAAGAGGGGCTTTGGCAGAGGAGAAGACACCTAACTGCACTGAGAGGCTACGGTCTGTCAGGTAAGACCTGAACCATGCAAGAGCAGAGCCTGTAATTCCTGCGGACTGTTCAAGCCGTGACAACAGGATACTATGATCCACAGTGTCAAAGGCAGCAGTTAAATCTAACAGCACCAAAACAGCTGGGCTGCCTGAATCGGCGGCTAAGAGCAGATCATTAAAAACTCTTAAAAGGGCTGTTTCAGTGCTATGCATAGGTTTAAAGCCAGACTGAAATGTTTCATGGATACCATGCGTGGTTAAGAATGACTGCAACTGGGCGTAGACTACTCGCTCCAGGGCTTTAGATAAAAAGGGTAGCTGGGAGATGGGCCTGAAATTTGCGAGAATGGAGGGATCGAGATTTTTCTTTTTAGGCAGTGGCTTGACCACGGCATGTTTGAAGGCAGCAGGGACACATCCTGAGCTAAGAGAAGTGTTTACAAGCAATAAAACACTTGCTCCAACTGATTCAAAAACATCTCTAAGGAAGCGAGAGGGAATGCAGTCTAAGGTGCAGTTTGTCGGCCGCAGGTGCTTGACTACTTCCGAAAGAGAAGAGAGGGATACAGGCTCAAAATGGTCGAGGACAGCAGGGCACAGAAAGGGAGCAGCATCTGGGGTAGCACTAGTATAGGTTAGCCTTAGAGCAGATACTTTTTCGATAAAAAAATGTAAGAAATGTATCGCAGAGAGTAGTTGATGGCACAATTGGAGAAGCATCACAAGGATTAATGATCGAATTGAGGACATTAAAAAGAACTTGAGGTTTATGGCTGTTTTTGGAGATTAACAGAGAAATATACTCTGTTTTGGCTGCTTTGACTGCCGTCTGGTAGTCAGCAAGGCAAGCACGAAGAATTTCTAAGGAGACATGAAGTTTATCCTTTTTCCATTTTCTCTCTGCACGCCTACAAGCGCGTCTAAGAGCGCGAGTACAATCATTGAGCCACGGCTCTGAGAGAACTTTGGTGCGTCTAAGCGTAAAAGGAGCAACGGAATCCAGTATTAGTGTGCATGTCGAGTCAAACATGGAGATAAGCTCATCAGCACTAAAAGCACAGTTCACCTCTAATTTACAAATCGGATAAGTATTAAAAGCATCTGAAAACTGTGAGGCAGTCAAGGGGTTAATTGAACGCAGACAACGCGCAGGAGCACGTGATTCGACTCCTACGGAAGGGATCGAGGTTGTAAACAGAACCGGTAAATGGTCTGAGATACGCGTTCCTGCACAGATTTCATCCACAGAGATAGACAATCCAAACGATAATACTAAGTCTAAGGTGTGTCCTTTATCGTGTGTTGGGCCAGCCACAGACTGAATAAGACCGAAAGAGTCGAGGAGGTTTAAAAAATCCCTAACCAGAGGTTTAGACTCGCAGCACACATGGACATCAAAGTCTCCGCAGATCAAAACACGATCATATTTCACCATGATCCCGGACAGAAAGTCAGAAAAGTCAGTTATAAAATCATTATTGTACTTTGGTGGACGATACACGACTGCGCAGAGTATAGGCGAGGCTAGGTTCAGCTCAAAAAGCTGCAACTTGAAGCTAGCATAGCTAGTTACTGGGTGAAGCAAACGGCATTGGAGATTAGCTCTAAACACTGAAGCTATGCCCCCACCACGGCCGGTGGTACGGGGGAGCTGAAGAAAGTACAGTCGGGAGGAAGAAGTTCAGAAAACGGTACATCCTCATCGGTGTGGACCCAGGTCTCCGTCAGGAACATTAAATCCAGATCATGAGAGGTGAAGAAGTCGTTTAACAGGAACGTCTTGTTTGCTATTGACCTAGCATTTAGCAAAGCCATGCAGAGTTCATAATCAATAAGCATTCAGTTCAGCTTGTTTGGTGCGGTCTATGGTAACAAACTAGTGGCGCCCAAATACATTTAGTGCAGTCTATGGTAACAAACTAGTGGCGCCCAAATACATTTAGTGCAGTCTATGGTAACAAACTAGTGGCGCCCAAATACATTTAGTGCAGTCTATGGTAACAAACTAGTGGCGCCCAAATACATTTAGTGCAGTCTATGGTAACAAACTAGTGGCGCCCAAATACATTTAGTGCAGTCTATGGTAACAAACTAGTGGCGCCCAAATACATTTAGTGCAGTCTATGGTAACAAACTAGTGGCGCCCAAATACATTTAGTGCAGTCTATGGTAACAAACTAGTGGCGCCCAAATACATTTAGTGCAGTCTATGGTAACAAACTAGTGGCACCCAAATACATTTAGTGCAGTCTATGGTAACAAACTAGTGGCGCCCAAATACATTTAGTGCAGTCTATGGTAACAAACTAGTGGCACCCAAATACATTTAGTGCAGTCTATGGTAACAAACTAGTGGCACCCAAATACATTTAGTGCAGTCTATGGTAACAAACTAGTGGCGCCCAAATACATTTAGTGCAGTCTATACTAACAAACTAGTGGCACCCAAATACATTTAGTGCAGTCTATGGTAACAAACTAGTGGCACCCAAATACATTTAGTGCAGTCTATGGTAACAAACTAGTGGCGCCCAAATACATTTAGTGCAGTCTATGGTAACAAACTAGTGGCGCCCAAATACATTTAGTGCAGTCTATGGTAACAAACTAGTGGCGCCCAAATACATTTAGTGCAGTTTATGGTAACAAACTAGTGGCGCCCAAATACATTTAGTGCAGTCTATGGTAACAAACTAGTGGCGCCCAAATACATTTAGTGCAGTCTATGGTAACAAACTAGTGGCGCCCAAATGCATTTAGTGCAGTCTATGGTAACAAACTAGTGGCGCCCAAATACATTTAGTGCAGTCTATGGTAACAAACTAGTGGCGCCCAAATACATTTAGTGCAGTCTATGGTAACAAACTAGTGGCGCCCAAATACATTTAGTGCAGTCTATGGTAACAAACTAGTGGCGCCCAAATACATTTAGTGCAGTCTATGGTAACAAACTAGTGGCACCCAAATACATTTAATGCAGTCTATGGTAACAAACTAGTGGCACCCAAATACATTTAGTGCAGTCTATGGTAACAAACTAGTGGCACCCAAATACATTTAGTGCAGTCTATGGTAACAAACTAGTGGCGCCCAAATACATTTAGTGCAGTCTATGCTAACAAACTAGTGGCACCCAAATACATTTAGTGCAGTCTATGGTAACAAACTAGTGGCACCCAAATACATTTAGTGCAGTCTATGGTAACAAACTAGTGGCGCCCAAATACATTTAGTGCAGTCTATGGTAACAAACTAGTGGCACCCAAATACATTTAGTGCAGTCTATGGTAACAAACTAGTGGCGCCCAAATACATTTAGTGCAGTTTATGGTAACAAACTAGTGGCGCCCAAATACATTTAGTGCAGTCTATGGTAACAAACTAGTGGCGCCCAAATACATTTAGTGCAGTCTATGGTAACAAACTAGTGGCGCCCAAATACATTTAGTGCAGTTTATGGTAACAAACTAGTGGCGCCCAAATACATTTAGTGCAGTCTATGGTAACAAACTAGTGGCGCCCAAATACATTTAGTGCAGTCTATGGTAACAAACTAGTGGCACCCAAATACATTAAGTGCAGTTATGATTAAAACATTGAGTGAAGTCAGTCTGTCTGTCCTTTTTTCCCGACCATAGCGCCACCTAGAGTCAAAAACAGACTTCCTTCACAGTTTGTGGAGCCTTTGGTTACCATGGAGATATAAAAACGACCACTTTCTTTTCTCAACATGATTTTCTTCGTTGCTGTTTGTAACAAATACATAACGTGTTTATTTTTAAAGGTTGAGTTATCATTTGAGGTAAAAACAAATTAAGAGCATGGTGAAGAACACAAGCTGATGTATTCACACTATATCATTCTGCATTAAAACATGATGTTAACCAACATAAGGGCTAATAGTCAAGCATCAGGGAGAAGGACACACTGGTTTATAAAGTTTATTAAAACATGCATGTTAGTTTAACACCAAATCAAAAGTTACAATTACAAACTCTATGATGTTGTTTCAAAACACCATTGTATACATTATAAAGATTTAGATTATAATCAATGTATATTAATCCCTGAGTGGATATTCAGTTATTTATTCGCATTTCTATCTTAAAATTGTTGCTAAATGTCTAAATAAAATATATATTGTCAACTGAATATATATTTCTGTAGAATAACCAGCAGGTGGCAGCAAGAGACCAGAAATAAAAATAAAACAATCCTGCAGGAAGTCTACGGCACTGTGCTTCCTGTGTGTGTGTGTGTGTGTGTGTGTGTGTGTGTGTGTGTGTGTGTGTGTGTGTGTGTGTGTGTGTGTGTGTGTGTGTGTGTGTGTGTGTGTGTGTGTGTGTGTGTGTGTGTGTGTGTGTGTGTGTGTGTGTGTGTGTGTGTGTGTGTGTGTGTGTGTGTGTGTTAATGTTTAACTAAGGGTTCAGAGTTTAGAGGAGCCTCACACTCGTGCAAAATGGTGAGTTTACCCTGCATTACTTTGACACTTTTCGTGACATGTAACCAAACTAAATCCAGATCACATGTTGGGTTCAAACACCTGTTTCCTTGTGAAGTGTCGTGACTTGAAAAGCTAGAAACTGTAAGTTCGTACTCCACAGAAACGTCTCTCTTAACACCAAACAGTTGTCTTCCTGCTGTAGTAAAGGAGATACAGAGGAATAACACGGTGTTGGATCAAAGCAAACTGCTGCACAGGAAATAAGATGTAATCCTATCTTATTTCTGGAAGACTTAAAACTCAGAAAGCTGCAAAAGATCCTCAAAACTACAAAATAAAAAATACAACTTTGAAATGTAAAAATACCTCTCAAGTTTCACAGGTGCTTTTTAAGCCACATGTTGCATTATAAGAGTCACACAATAATAAATTCAACTTTGTTCAGGTCCCATTTACTGCGCTGATAACAAATACAGGTTCAGTTTCCTTTCCAGAGTTCAAGTAGAAAATAGAAACACTACAAGTTGAAGTAGAAAATATACCAAAAAATATACAAGTTGATGTAGAAAATATACAAGTTCAAGTAGAAAATAGAAACACTACAAGTTGAAGTAGAAAATATACAAGTTGAAGTAGAAAATATACAAGTTGATGTAGAAAATATACAAGTTGATGTAGAAAATATACAAGTTGAAGTAGAAAATATACAAATTGATGTAGAAAATATACAAGTTGATGTAGAAAATATACAAGTTGAAGTAGAAAATATACAAGTTGAAGTAGAAAATATACAAGTTGATGTAGAAAATATACAAGTTGAAGTAGAAAATATACAAGTTAAAGTAGAAAATATACAAGTTGAAGTAGAAAATATACAATAAAATATACAAGTTGATGTAGAAAATATACAAGTTGAAGTAGAAAATATACAAATTGAAGTAGAAAATATACAAGTTGATGTAGAAAATATACAAGTTGAAGTAGAAAATATACAAGTTGATGTAGAAAATATACAAGTTGAAGTAGAAAATATACAATAAAATATACAAGTTGATGTAGAAAATATACAAGTTGAAGTAGAAAATATACAAATTGAAGTAGAAAATATACAAGTTGATGTAGAAAATATACAAGTTGAAGTAGAAAATATACAAATTGAAGTAGAAAATATACAAGTTGAAGTAGAAAATATACAATAAAATATACAAGTTGATGTAGAAAATATACAAGTTGAAGTAGAAAATATACAAATTGAAGTAGAAAATATACAAGTTGATGTAGAAAATATACAAGTTGAAGTAGAAAATATACAAAAAAATATACAAGTTGATGTAGAAAATATACAAGTTGATGTAGAAAATATACAAGTTGATGTAGAAAATATACAAGTTGAAGTAGAAAATATACAAGTTGAAGTAGAAAATATACAAGTTGAAGTAGAAAATATACAAAAAAATATACAAGTTGATGTAGAAAATATACAAATTGAAGTAGAAAATGTAGAAAATATACAAGTTGAAGTAGAAAATATACAAGTTGATGTAGAAAATATACAAGTTGAAGTAGAAAATATACAAGTTGAAGTAGAAAATATACAAGTTGAAGTAGAAAATATACAAGTTGAAGTAGAAAATGTAGAAAATATACAAGTTGAAGTAGAAAATGTAGAAAATATACAAGTTGATGTAGAAAATATACAAGTTGAAGTAGAAAATGTAGAAAATATACAAGTTGAAGTAGAAAATGTAGAAAATATACAAGTTGAAGTAGAAAATATACAAGTTGAAGTAGAAAATGTAGAAAATATACAAGTTGAAGTAGAAAATGTAGAAAATATACAAGTTGAAGTAGAAAATACAAGTTGAAGTAGAAAATGTAGAAAATATACAAGTTGAAGTAGAAAATATACAAGTTGATGTAGAAAATATACAAATTGAAGTAGAAAATATACAAGTTGATGTAGAAAATATACAAGTTGAAGTAGAAAATATACAAAAAAATATACAAGTTGATGTAGAAAATATACAAGTTGATGTAGAAAATATACAAGTTGATGTAGAAAATATACAAGTTGAAGTAGAAAATATACAAGTTGAAGTAGAAAATGTAGAAAATATACAAGTTGAAGTAGAAAATGTAGAAAATATACAAGTTGATGTAGAAAATATACAAGTTGAAGTAGAAAATATACAAGTTGAAGTAGAAAATGTAGAAAATATACAAGTTGAAGTAGAAAATATACAAGTTGATGTAGAAAATATACAAATTGAAGTAGAAAATATACAAGTTGATGTAGAAAATATACAAGTTGAAGTAGAAAATATACAAAAAAATATACAAGTTGATGTAGAAAATATACAAGTTGATGTAGAAAATATACAAGTTGAAGTAGAAAATATACAAGTTGAAGTAGAAAATATACAAGTTGAAGTAGAAAATATACAAGTTGATGTAGAAAATATACAAGTTGATGTAGAAAATATACAAGTTGATGTAGAAAATATACAAGTTGATGTAGAAAATATACAAGTTGATGTAGAAAATATACAAGTTGAAGTAGAAAATATACAAGTTGAAGTAGAAAATATACAAGTTGAAGTAGAAAATATACAAAAAAATATACAAGTTGATGTAGAAAATATACAAGTTGAAGTAGAAAATGTAGAAAATATACAAGTTGATGTAGAAAATATACAAATTGAAGTAGAAAATGTAGAAAATATACAAGTTGAAGTAGAAAATATACAAGTTGATGTAGAAAATATACAAGTTGAAGTAGAAAATATACAAGTTGAAGTAGAAAATATACAAGTTGAAGTAGAAAATATACAAGTTGAAGTAGAAAATATACAAGTTGAAGTAGAAAATATACAAGTTGAAGTAGAAAATATACAAATTGATGTAGAAAATATACAAGTTGAAGTAGAAAATATACAAGTTGAAGTAGAAAATATACAAGTTGAAGTAGAAAATATACAAGTTGAAGTAGAAAATGTAGAAAATATACAAGTTGAAGTAGAAAATATACAAGTTGATGTAGAAAATATACAAGTTGAAGTAGAAAATATACAAGTTGAAGTAGAAAATATACAAGTTGAAGTAGAAAATATACAAGTTGAAGTAGAAAATATACAAATTGATGTAGAAAATATACAAGTTGAAGTAGAAAATATACAAGTTGAAGTAGAAAATATACAAGTTGAAGTAGAAAATGTAGAAAATATACAAGTTGAAGTAGAAAATGTAGAAAATATACAAGTTGATGTAGAAAATATACAAGTTGAAGTAGAAAATATACAAGTTGAAGTAGAAAATGTAGAAAATATACAAGTTGAAGTAGAAAATATACAAGTTGATGTAGAAAATATACAAATTGAAGTAGAAAATATACAAGTTGATGTAGAAAATATACAAGTTGAAGTAGAAAATATACAAAAAAATATACAAGTTGATGTAGAAAATATACAAGTTGATGTAGAAAAATATACAAGTTGATGTAGAAAATATACAAGTTGAAGTAGAAAATATACAAGTTGAAGTAGAAAATGTAGAAAATATACAAGTTGAAGTAGAAAATATACAAGTTGATGTAGAAAATATACAAATTGAAGTAGAAAATATACAAGTTGATGTAGAAAATATACAAGTTGAAGTAGAAAAATATACAAAAAAATATACAAGTTGATGTAGAAAATATACAAGTTGATGTAGAAAATATACAAGTTGATGTAGAAAATATACAAGTTGAAGTAGAAAATATACAAGTTGAAGTAGAAAATATACAAGTTGAAGTAGAAAATATACAAGTTGAAGTAGAAAATATACAAAAAAATATACAAGTTGATGTAGAAAATATACAAATTGAAGTAGAAAATGTAGAAAATATACAAGTTGAAGTAGAAAATATACAAGTTGATGTAGAAAATATACAAGTTGAAGTAGAAAATATACAAGTTGAAGTAGAAAATATACAAGTTGAAGTAGAAAATATACAAGTTGAAGTAGAAAATATACAAGTTGAAGTAGAAAATATACAAGTTTGAAGTAGAAAATATACAAATTGATGTAGAAAATATACAAGTTGAAGTAGAAAATATACAAGTTGAAGTAGAAAATATACAAGTTGAAGTAGAAAAATATACAAGTTGAAGTAGAAAATGTAGAAAATATACAAGTTGAAGTAGAAAATGTAGAAAATATACAAGTTGATGTAGAAAATATACAAGTTGAAGTAGAAAATATACAAGTTGAAGTAGAAAAATGTAGAAAATATACAAGTTGAAGTAGAAAAATATACAAGTTGATGTAGAAAATATACAAGTTGAAGTAGAAAATATACAAGTTGAAGTAGAAAATATACAAGTTGAAGTAGAAAATATACAAGTTGAAGTAGAAAATATACAAATTGATGTAGAAAATATACAAGTTGAAGTAGAAAATATACAAGTTGAAGTAGAAAATATACAAGTTGAAGTAGAAAATATACAAGTTGAAGTAGAAAATGTAGAAAATATACAAGTTGAAGTAGAAAATGTAGAAAATATACAAGTTGATGTAGAAAATATACAAGTTGAAGTAGAAAATATACAAGTTGAAGTAGAAAATGTAGAAAATATACAAGTTGAAGTAGAAAATATACAAGTTGATGTAGAAAATATACAAATTGAAGTAGAAAATATACAAGTTGATGTAGAAAATATACAAGTTGAAGTAGAAAATATACAAAAAAATATACAAGTTGATGTAGAAAATATACAAGTTGATGTAGAAAATATACAAGTTGATGTAGAAAATATACAAAAAAATATACAAGTTGATGTAGAAAATATACAAGTTGATGTAGAAAATATACAAGTTGATGTAGAAAATATACAAAAAAATATACAAGTTGATGTAGAAAATATACAAGTTGAAGTAGAAAATGTAGAAAATATACAAGTTGATGTAGAAAATATACAAATTGAAGTAGAAAATGTAGAAAATATACAAGTTGAAGTAGAAAATATACAAGTTGATGTAGAAAATATACAAGTTGAAGTAGAAAATATACAAGTTGAAGTAGAAAATATACAAGTTGAAGTAGAAAATATACAAGTTGAAGTAGAAAATATACAAGTTGAAGTAGAAAATATACAAGTTGAAGTAGAAAATATACAAATTGATGTAGAAAATATACAAGTTGAAGTAGAAAATATACAAGTTGAAGTAGAAAATATACAAGTTGAAGTAGAAAATATACAAGTTGAAGTAGAAAATGTAGAAAATATACAAGTTGAAGTAGAAAATATACAAGTTGATGTAGAAAATATACAAGTTGAAGTAGAAAATATACAAGTTGAAGTAGAAAATATACAAGTTGAAGTAGAAAATATACAAGTTGAAGTAGAAAATATACAAATTGATGTAGAAAATATACAAGTTGAAGTAGAAAATATACAAGTTGAAGTAGAAAATATACAAGTTGAAGTAGAAAATGTAGAAAATATACAAGTTGAAGTAGAAAATGTAGAAAATATACAAGTTGATGTAGAAAATATACAAGTTGAAGTAGAAAATATACAAGTTGAAGTAGAAAATGTAGAAAATATACAAGTTGAAGTAGAAAATATACAAGTTGATGTAGAAAATATACAAATTGAAGTAGAAAATATACAAGTTGATGTAGAAAATATACAAGTTGAAGTAGAAAATATACAAAAAAATATACAAGTTGATGTAGAAAATATACAAGTTGATGTAGAAAATATACAAGTTGATGTAGAAAATATACAAGTTGAAGTAGAAAATATACAAGTTGAAGTAGAAAATGTAGAAAATATACAAGTTGAAGTAGAAAATATACAAGTTGATGTAGAAAATATACAAATTGAAGTAGAAAATATACAAGTTGATGTAGAAAATATACAAGTTGAAGTAGAAAATATACAAAAAAATATACAAGTTGATGTAGAAAATATACAAGTTGATGTAGAAAATATACAAGTTGATGTAGAAAATATACAAGTTGAAGTAGAAAATATACAAGTTGAAGTAGAAAATATACAAGTTGAAGTAGAAAATATACAAGTTGAAGTAGAAAATATACAAAAAAATATACAAGTTGATGTAGAAAATATACAAATTGAAGTAGAAAATGTAGAAAATATACAAGTTGAAGTAGAAAAATATACAAGTTGATGTAGAAAATATACAAGTTGAAGTAGAAAATATACAAGTTGAAGTAGAAAATATACAAGTTGAAGTAGAAAATATACAAGTTGAAGTAGAAAATATACAAGTTGAAGTAGAAAATATACAAGTTGAAGTAGAAAATATACAAATTGATGTAGAAAATATACAAGTTGAAGTAGAAAATATACAAGTTGAAGTAGAAAATATACAAGTTGAAGTAGAAAATATACAAGTTGAAGTAGAAAATGTAGAAAATATACAAGTTGAAGTAGAAAAATGTAGAAAATATACAAGTTGATGTAGAAAATATACAAGTTGAAGTAGAAAATATACAAGTTGAAGTAGAAAATGTAGAAAATATACAAGTTGAAGTAGAAAATATACAAGTTGATGTAGAAAATATACAAGTTGAAGTAGAAAATATACAAGTTGAAGTAGAAAATATACAAGTTGAAGTAGAAAATATACAAGTTGAAGTAGAAAATATACAAATTGATGTAGAAAATATACAAGTTGAAGTAGAAAATATACAAGTTGAAGTAGAAAATATACAAGTTGAAGTAGAAAATATACAAGTTGAAGTAGAAAATGTAGAAAATATACAAGTTGAAGTAGAAATGTAGAAAATATACAAGTTGATGTAGAAAATATACAAGTTGAAGTAGAAAATATACAAGTTGAAGTAGAAAATGTAGAAAATATACAAGTTGAAGTAGAAAATATACAAGTTGATGTAGAAAATATACAAATTGAAGTAGAAAATATACAAGTTGATGTAGAAAATATACAAGTTGAAGTAGAAAATATACAAAAAAATATACAAGTTGATGTAGAAAATATACAAGTTGATGTAGAAAATATACAAGTTGATGTAGAAAATATACAAGTTGAAGTAGAAAAATATACAAGTTGAAGTAGAAAATGTAGAAAATATACAAGTTGAAGTAGAAAATGTAGAAAATATACAAGTTGAAGTAGAAAATATACAAGTTGAAGTAGAAAATGTAGAAAATATACAAGTTGAAGTAGAAAATATACAAGTTGATGTAGAAAATATACAAATTGAAGTAGAAAATATACAAGTTGATGTAGAAAATATACAAGTTGAAGTAGAAAATATACAAAAAAATATACAAGTTGATGTAGAAAATATACAAGTTGATGTAGAAAATATACAAGTTGATGTAGAAAATATACAAGTTGAAGTAGAAAATATACAAGTTGAAGTAGAAAATATACAAGTTGAAGTAGAAAATATACAAAAAAATATACAAGTTGATGTAGAAAATATACAAATTGAAGTAGAAAATGTAGAAAATATACAAGTTGAAGTAGAAAATATACAAGTTGATGTAGAAAATATACAAGTTGAAGTAGAAAATATACAAGTTGAAGTAGAAAATATACAAGTTGAAGTAGAAAATATACAAGTTGAAGTAGAAAATATACAAGTTGATGTAGAAAATATACAAGTTGAAGTAGAAAATATACAAGTTGAAGTAGAAAATATACAAATTGATGTAGAAAATATACAAGTTGATGTAGAAAATATACAAGTTGATGTAGAAAATATACAAGTTGAAGTAGAAAATATACAAGTTGAAGTAGAAAATATACAAGTTGAAGTAGAAAATATACAAATTGATGTAGAAAATATACAAGTTGAAGTAGAAAATATACAAGTTGAAGTAGAAAATATACAAGTTGAAGTAGAAAATATACAAGTTGAAGTAGAAAATGTAGAAAATATACAAGTTGAAGTAGAAAATGTAGAAAATATACAAGTTGATGTAGAAAATATACAAGTTGAAGTAGAAAATATACAAGTTGAAGTAGAAAATGTAGAAAATATACAAGTTGAAGTAGAAAATATACAAGTTGATGTAGAAAATATACAAGTTGAAGTAGAAAATATACAAGTTGAAGTAGAAAATATACAAGTTGAAGTAGAAAATATACAAACAAATATACAAGTTGAAGTAGAAAATGTAGAAAATATACAAGTTGAAGTAGAAAATTGACAAGTTGATGTAGAAAATATACAAGTTGATGTAGAAAATATACAAGTTGAAGTAGAAAATGTAGAAAATATACAAGTTGAAGTAGAAAATTTACAAATTGATGTAGAAAATATACAAGTTGAAGTAGAAAATATACAAGTTGAAGTAGAAAATATACAAATTGATGTAGAAAATATACAAGTTGAAGTAGAAAATATACAAGTTGAAGTAGAAAATATACAAGTTGATGTAGAAAATATACAAGTTGATGTAGAAAATATACAAGTTGAAGTAGAAAATATACAAGTTGAAGTAGAAAATATACAAGTTGATGTAGAAAATATACAAGTTGAAGTAGAAAATATACAAGTTGAAGTAGAAAATATACAAGTTGATGTAGAAAATATACAAGTTGATGTAGAAAATATACAAGTTGAAGTAGAAAATATACAAGTTGAAGTAGAAAATATACAAGTTGAAGTAGAAAATATACAAGTTGATGTAGAAAATATACAAGTTGAAGTAGAAAATATACAAGTTGAAGTAGAAAATGTAGAAAATATACAAGTTGAAGTAGAAAATGTAGAAAATATACAAGTTGAAGTAGAAAATGTAGAAAATATACAAGTTGATGTAGGAAAATATACAAGTTGAAGTAGAAAATGTAGAAAATATACAAGTTGAAGTAGAAAATGTAGAAAATATACAAGTTGAAGTAGAAAATATACAAGTTGAAGTAGAAAATGTAGAAAATATACAAGTTGAAGTAGAAAATGTAGAAAATATACAAGTTGAAGTAGAAAATGTAGAAAATATACAAGTTGATGTAGAAAATATACAAGTTGAAATAGAAAATGTAGAAAATATACAAGTTGAAGTAGAAAATATACAAATTGATGTAGAAAATATACAAGTTGATGTAGAAAATATACAAGTTGAAGTAGAAAATACACAAGTTGAAGTAGAAAATATACAAGTTGATGTAGAAAATATACAAGTTGAAGTAGAAAATATACAAGTTGAAGTAGAAAATATACAAGTTGAAGTAGAAAATATACAAAAAAATATACAAGTTGATGTAGAAAATATACAAATTGAAGTAGAAAATGTAGAAAATATACAAGTTGAAGTAGAAAATATACAAGTTGATGTAGAAAATATACAAGTTGAAGTAGAAAATATACAAGTTGAAGTAGAAAATATACAAGTTGAAGTAGAAAATATACAAGTTGAAGTAGAAAATATACAAGTTGATGTAGAAAATATACAAGTTGAAGTAGAAAATATACAAGTTGAAGTAGAAAATATACAAATTGATGTAGAAAATATACAAGTTGATGTAGAAAATATACAAGTTGATGTAGAAAATATACAAGTTGAAGTAGAAAATATACAAGTTGAAGTAGAAAATATACAAGTTGAAGTAGAAAATATACAAATTGATGTAGAAAATATACAAGTTGAAGGAGAAAATATACAAGTTGAAGTAGAAAATATACAAGTTGAAGTAGAAAATATACAAGTTGAAGTAGAAAATGTAGAAAATATACAAGTTGAAGTAGAAAATGTAGAAAATATACAAGTTGATGTAGAAAATATACAAGTTGAAGTAGAAAATATACAAGTTGAAGTAGAAAATGTAGAAAATATACAAGTTGAAGTAGAAAATATACAAGTTGATGTAGAAAATATACAAGTTGAAGTAGAAAATATACAAGTTGAAGTAGAAAATATACAAATTGATGTAGAAAATATACAAGTTGAAGTAGAAAATATACAAGTTGAAGTAGAAAATATACAAATTGATGTAGAAAATATACAAGTTGAAGTAGAAAATATACAAGTTGAAGTAGAAAATATACAAGTTGATGTAGAAAATATACAAGTTGATGTAGAAAATATACAAATTGATGTAGAAAATATACAAGTTGAAGTAGAAAATATACAAGTTGAAGTAGAAAATATACAAGTTGATGTAGAAAATATACAAGTTGATGTAGAAAATATACAAGTTGAAGTAGAAAATATACAAGTTGAAGTAGAAAATATACAAGTTGATGTAGAAAATATACAAGTTGAAGTAGAAAATATACAAGTTGAAGTAGAAAATATACAAGTTGATGTAGAAAATATACAAGTTGATGTAGAAAATATACAAGTTGAAGTAGAAAATATACAAGTTGAAGTAGAAAATATACAAGTTGAAGTAGAAAATATACAATAAAATATACAAGTTGATGTAGAAAATATACAAGTTGAAGTAGCAAATATACAAGTTGAAGTAGAAAATATACAAGTTGAAGTAGAAAATATACAAGTT